>AXCM01009249.1:0-10717 GCA_000473375.1 Anopheles culicifacies | reverse complement strand
CGGCGGCACTTCATAAGATCACCTCTTCGTAATCGAAAGATGTGTTTATTCTATGCTTCCAGATACTAATTATTTAAAAGTCTTTTGAGTGTTTATAGTACAATATCAAACTTATATAATTACACTATCACAAAGTAAATGAGATAAAAGTGCTCATGAACCAACTATATAGTTTAAATGCAAATAGAATTAAATGAGTAATGTACTAAAAATCAAATGTACTAAAAACATTGTGCTAACATTTGATACTTTGATGTACGTTCGAATGCAATTAATCTAGTACTTCACCCACTAACACTAGCTCCAGCAAAGAGGTTCATGAATATTGATCAAGCTAAGCCCTTAACAAAAACAAAAGAAGAAGAAGAAATAGGACGCATTGCCATTCAAACAATCGACTCTCAAGAATCAGAGAGAAAAGTCGTGAATCAGCATTTGGCGGTGGGAAAACTGGAAAAATCGCATCAATGTTGGGCTAACTGCAGCACGATCTGCCGCCCTACGGGAGGCCAACCCTTACCCCCTGCAATGCAACAGCGAAAAAAAAAATAAAACCGAATGCCAGTGCATTGAGCGAACCACAGTGCACATCACCGTTTGTAAGATTGGTTCGCTTCGTTCGATGGTTCCACTCCACCATCTCGGCCAACCTGACGTTTCCTCCCCCTCCCCCGGTACGGCAGACCACACGGACACTGACCGCGATCATGCCTGAATGCACATGAATGCACTTTTCACGCTACTCTCAGTGCCGAACGCCGTACAGAATAGGCTGCAGGTCGTGTACTTTTCGGGGACTCTGGGTCAGTGGGTTTCGAATGTTTACGGCGGTGCACATGACCGACGATGCACGTTGCAGTTACGACTTAGCGGATGGGGTTTTTTTTTAATTTTTGAGCGAAGGGGAAAAGATGCCCGTGCGAGTACGCGTACCCGCACGCCAGGTTGACAAGTTCGTTAGGAAAAAGGCTACAGTCGACTGACCCACTTTCTCGCCATTTTTGCTTTCGGCACGCTATTATCCCTATGGCAGGTAATGGGATGAAAGTGAACAGATCAATCTTTGGCCGGTTACAATTGTGTATCCCTTCGGGAACAATAAACGCTCGTGGAGTTCTGCTAGCCATCCATCAAACGCAACTTTTAAATCGTATACGCAAAGCCCAACACACGGTATGTAACGTAAATCGATCGGCGATATAAATATGTGTAAAAACGATGTGTGTTATTGAGTACGCAGCGGCACATTCACCGATGTTGCATTGGTCACATTTTTAGTTTTCCCCTTGTTTAGATTCGCTTTCCTATCTTCGTGTGGATTGCCGGTGCCTAGCCGCGAGCATGATCGTGAAAGATTTCACTTCTCACACCTCGCTCACTGCTCACCATGTGTTTGCTTTCACCACCACAGACTCTTCCCGGGCGCTGAAAAGGCACGGTGCAGTCTGATTGTGAGTCGAGACTGTTCCACCGGAATGCAATCGCATGCCAATGCACTGATACGGAACGGGCATGAAGGTGGCAACAGAAAATCAACAAAAAGTGAAATCCTCATGCCCGCTGTAGCATCCTCTTCTCACCGGGAGTGAGACATCTCATCTCACCATATTGGGACTATTGTTCGGTTGTGAATCGGTTTGGTGCTAGCGATCAATCGAACAAACAGGTTTTTCTGTACAAAACCAAACAGAATAATTCCTTTTACTTTATTCTCTTCTTCCGAACGAAATAAAAATAACATCTCATTCCATTTTATATCGCGCAGAAAAATGCACTATCACAATTGCAATTTAAAAAAAAAAACAGGCCAATTATCCGGCACATAATTTAGATTAAATTGTTTGTGGTTTTCGAAATGGTTGATTCAACTAAATTTATAATTAATTACATTTTCAATAACGGCCAAAGGGCAAATACATATTTTACAGCCAATAGTGCTCAACTATTTTTAGTTAACTCACTTAAAATCACATTACAACACGCAACACGTTGCCATTTTATAGGTATTTGACAAATTTAATGGCTTTCACATAAATAATGCACGTAATGAGCTGCTTTTCTCACATTTTGAATTCGTTACAAAAACAAAAAACACGCACACACAGCGCATAGCTTTTGCATTACCCTACACAGATGATGATGCTGCGTGAGCAACAACAGAGAGAAAATGAGAGAGTGAACATAAATGTAGGCAATCTCGTGGTAAGGCAGGGGTTAGCAATTTGATAAACACAACGAAAAACATTAGCCTTTTAGGTTAGATTGTTACTACAATGATTGTATTACATTCATCCCAGTAGGTTAAATTAAACAAAAACCAAATATTCTCAATGCTTGTAATGCACCCTTCAGTGCAATTGCATTACACCTTTTTAGGTTCTAATTTAAACAGCACTTTTGAAGAATTTTTCACCCCTGACCTACATGGTACCGTTGTTTCGAATTGACACAAAATCAATATACCCTCGCTCACCTGTTTTTCTTCCATCCGTACCGTCTGTTTGTCTGTCTGAGCGATTAAAAGCAACGCCGAATGGATGTAGTTTTCCCAAGCATTTCACAATTCGGTTGTGATGTTCCACTCGCAGCTGGCCCCAAAAAAAAACACTGCCTGACCTTCTCAATATCCCACACAGAACATCTCACTGCTCATGCAGAGTGTTTCCGTTCGATATTTTCACGTCTGCACCAAACGTCAAAACAATGCGCACCACACCAGCACCACTCGACGCACACACAAAGGCAAATGCTTGCGATCGACCCGCGACTATCCGCGGTGTTGATTGAGGATTTCTTAAACAAATCACTTTCCGACACTGACCGCCACTGGATTGAGGTTGGAATAAAACGGAAATAGCAAGGAAAACTACGTCGCGCACATCGAATCAATGACGTACAGCACCCACGACGGGATTGTTGTTAGTGCCACTGAAACAGTCGTCCGGCATTTGCACCCGTTCGGGCACGAATCGTAAGGAACGGTTGAAAGGTTACGGCTACGGGGCTTAGCTGTAGAAACTGTACCACTTCACTTCCTCCACCCGTACAGGCAGACGTTTCCCTCACCCAAAACGATGCACCTTGAGATGATAACGCACAGGCAAAGTCGCGGGCTGATAGCGCGTGAAGTGCGTGTGAGTGCGCTTGAAGATGAGAACACACACACCATTTGCGGGGTGAATTTGCGCACGCCAACCGAAACTCACAAACTTTGGTCCAGTTTGCTGTAAATCCTGGACTGATGGTGGGATAACAATTCGCGTTTTATTAGTTTTTTGATTGCACAAAGTTAAAAAAAAACTCCAACACACACGGACCAGTTCGTCGCGGAACACAACAGCGCGGACAACAAAACACAGCGGTTGGGTTCGGTGCGAACAAACAGCAGTTAAGGGCGCGCGAGAGCGTGAGAGAACGAGTGGTGAGTAAACTGGGGCAGGTGTGTAAAAATGAAACCGCAGTTTATTCGTTTAAAGGCCGATCGATGTAAAATCAGATAATTTTCCGTAATCAATAAACAAATGTCTTATTACAGGAAAACAACCAAAAGACCAATCAAAATAAAACAGATAAAAAAATACGTTTTAGTGAAAATGTCGTTGCTGATTGTAAGTACAAAAACAACATATTCATCGAAGTGAAATTAGAATAAAATGGTTCAAACGTGCTGGTGATGCTTTTATTTAATCGTTTATCTCAACATCTTCAGGGCCAATTTTGTCACTTTCATTCACTTAAATTCAATTGAACGTAGCACAACGTTGTTAAGGGCACAGGTATGTGAGTTCAGTTTCATTTTTACACGTTTAATAAATTCAAGAGAGAGTCGAAAAAGAGAAATCGAAACGGGGTGGGAGAGACCAATTCTCCGTACAATTGAATAATGTTTTCTCTTTATTATTTTTTAATTCGCACACTGTGTGGATAGCAAGGTCAATTTTGGTTAAAATTTATAATATTGAGCATTTAATGTTATCATCGTTGTTCGATCATTATGATATGAAATATGATCAAGTAAAGTTGTGAAATGAAATAAATATTATAGATAGAAATAATAATACTTTAACGCCAGCGACGATCCTATAGTTTGTTTGGAGAGCTTGTAAAATAATTCAAAATTAGATAAAGACATTACAAGCGCATTTTTGTAATGCTGGTTTGTAGTACAATTGTTATTTCTTTAGAATTTAAATTCTCTTTCAATAATACTTATCGGCCAACTTATAATATGAACGTGTTCTCCATGGCAAGTGTAAGACAATGCGCATATCTCATATCTTACAATGTCTAGGCTACACTCGATTGTGTTTAACTTCTGCTACTAGCCTACCCGAGAGCAGACACCGGGACCACATAGCTAAATGTCAACAGCAAATGCAAAACTGCACGGTAAACGAGTGAACCGATGGTGCAAAACCCACCCGCCAATCATTTGTTAACGGGCGCAACATAACGGCGCGGAACCCGACCACGAGGGACGGCAACTTGCGCAGTAAAATCGAGGTGCAGCAAACCGAGCAAGTGGCTGGGAAAACTGTGGCACATTATCTTATGATGATAAACTCCCTGTTTTGTTCCTCTCCTATTGCCCTTGGTCAGGGGTGTACGTACGTGTTGCCCCAGCCCCAGCCGACACCCGTGGCGCATTGGAGAACGAGTTCTGTACCCTTTGGCTAACGGGTTTCACCCCGTTCCGGTCGTTCTGATGCGTGGGAAGTAGCGTCTTGAGCGTGGTTCTTACTATTTCTCAGAAAGCTAAGTAATACACTCGTTCCAATCACGTCGGATCGTGACTATGCTCTTTTTCCATTGTATTTGCTTGCGTCCCTTCGCTTCCGGATTCTTTCCAGAATGGCGGCGCATCAGGATGGACGTTATGCACTTTCCTTTCTTAATGTGCATCACGTTCGTCCGTGGGCGGTATGCAAAGGAGTGTGTAGTAGCAAAGAAAATAATGCACCTGTCACTTGCCTTTCCTTTTTTCTGATGCGGCAGCGACAGTCGCTGCACCGTTCAGTACGGGCACAAATAAGCTGCATCAAATGGAAAATAGTATCAAACCAAGAGAGGAAGCTTTAAGCGAAATGTTTCGTTTGCTAACGTTTTTTAAAAAAACAAGCTTCAGTTCTACTGGTGCTATTTATTGCGAAAGCTCCTCAGTGTGCCATCTCCGCTCACCAGGGTGGTTTTACTATTATTATAGCTTGCCCAGCCAAAAAGACAAGACGAGATCCTTTTAACGAGCGAATTCATTCTGACCAGCATCGCTTCTGTCATCTTAGCAGTGCATCATCTTGTCATGGGACTTCGGCCGTTGTGTTTCTGTCCTCCCTCCGGTCCATTCCCGTTTAGAAACACAACGATGATGAGTTAACTCATCGTGCTCAATTGCTGACTGCCGAACCAGCAGTCTCAACCGATTCCTCAACAGCACCAGCTCTCATTCCAACCTACTCTCGGCTCGGAGTTACGGCTGACGTGCGTGACGTGGCCGCAGCGTACGACAATGCTGGACGACATGCATTCCTCATTGAAGCAATAACAATTTCCTGTGCAAATTTAAATTAAATCGTCCCAAGTAGCACCAAGTGAAGACCCGCCAGCACCGGTAGGACCCTGTGCCCGATTCGTCTGGACCGTTTCCACGCTATTACTATGCCATCTTACCTCGGGCATGGTGAAGCAGCAGCTGGACATTGTACGAACGGGAAGGTAACTGTGGTTTAGTTTGCTTTGAACTTGCCGCGTTTATAAAACCATTTTCAAGTGTTTCAAATAGAAGTCTCCATTTAGGTAGTACGTTCGGAAGTGTAGTCTAATGCATCGGAGGTAGAGTGGGAGACGTTACTCCGAGACGACATTTCTATATTTTTTTCACCTTCTTCAAGAGCTCCCAGTTAAACTAATGAAGATGAAGATGGTGAAGCGTCTTTGTTAGTAGAGAGTGCTTATGAGAATTTATTAGATTTTTATGACTACTTTAATATTTTTTTATTAAATTTAATGCGTTGTGCTTGTTTTTAGTTCTTAAAGCACCCCGTTCTGCTTATTATTGAATAAAGAGCTGATTTATTTTGGACAATTTGTTTATTATGTTTTGGAGATACTATTAGGACATGCACATGACTATTTTCTTTGTCATATTTTTCAATTGTTAACATGCGTTTCAAAGAAATTCGCGTCTTTTGATAATCGTTTGATTCGTTCTTGGTTTTTCGTGGTGGTTTAAACATGAATATTTTACCGATACTTCAAAGAATTAATAATTTTAAATTGCAATTACTTATAAAAGTTAAGATAAGTAAAATAATGTTTGATTTAACACTAGAACTACCGCTATTTTGACACTTGCAACTTAACCGCAATTAGTCAAAATGACTGTGGATTATTTATTAAAAAACAAAAGCAAAATGTGCCTTTTATTTTCATATTTGTTTCAAAATTTAGGCTATTATTGATGACCATTTCATAAACTGAAGTTTATATTACAATGAAAAGTACAACACGTATTAACACGAAGTATTCTTAAAATTAACAGCACCGTCGTACTACATCACATACAATAAGTTGCTGTATTTATGAATTAAATAATGAAAGTGGCTGTATCGCAGTTTATAAGTCTATTTCTAATAAAGAAGCACACTTTTTTATAAATATTCCATTCGAAAAACAAAACAGTTAAAATGACTGGTTCTGGTAGAATTGTCCATTACGTAACTAATTTATTCGTTCAATATTTTTCAGAGACTTTTATTTTTTTTGTTTTGAAAAACATCGAACTTCACATTCTATTATATTAGAAACATTCTATTGTATGTGTGAATGTCATGCATTAAAATTGGTAACATTGTTTATTGTTTAAAAGAAATTTCTAATAAACAGTAAATAAATAAAGAATGCAGAAATAAATAAATAAATGCCCGGTAGTTTTAGTGTTAATGAAAAAAAAATGTAACGGGCGTTTGGGAATAATTAGAAATGGACAATTGAAAACTTTAAATGCATCCAAAAATAATTCAATAAACTGACAAATTTCCAAATAAAAAACTGCATTAAATCAAATGCTACTCACGGATTGAATGTATCTCATTTAAAAAAAAATCATTTAATTGAATCGCTTCGTTGAATTTAGCCATACTTTGCAAATTTCTCCAAATCTTCATACGCATAAATCACGCACCGTAATTGCAAACGCATTGCACATAAATTAATACTAAATTCATCTAACAGGCTTTGCGGAGTATAATTACATCTGACGATTAAAATGTATTCATATCGAAAGAAAACGTTAAGACTCGATCAATTAGCGCAAAGATTTATTGCAATCAGAAAGTGATACGAAGCGTAAGGCTAAATTTTCATCATTTTTTCCCTTTTTTTTTTGTTTTCCCTGCTCGTATGTATGCGTGTGCATCGCTCACTGCTGTCACGGTGAGCTGAAAGATTTTTTTTTTTTGTTTTCGAATCCCACTAGTGAAAGCATGGATTGACCTAAATCGTAACGCACGCGACGGAACTGTCTTGGAAATGTGTCAGTTTTTCCTCATTTTCATGCATCACGATCTGCAACGATCGCTAGCGGCCAGGGGATGCGTTTGAATCGTTGGCCGACGAGGTGTGTAAGGTTTTGTGTAGCAAATTATGGTAACATATTGAGGGGTTTACGTTCACGTCTGGCACGTGCTGATCTCTATCTAGACACTAATGTGCTGTTGAGGTATGTGCCGAAGGAAAATGTTGTGATACACTCACCTAGCCATGTAGGAGGGATCTTCTCTTTTGCTTACGATAAACAATGTAAACATCACTTTGGAACTAATTAAATTAACATCATCTGTGCACGCTCTTATTTGTACCTTTTTTTATTCCAACCTAATGCAGCCGTTAATTATTATTATAAACTCAATAGTCTTTTTTAAAAGAATAGGAGAATAGAAGACCTAAGTAAAAATGTTGTTGAACATAGTTGTAGAGAATGATTAAATAAACCACAACATGGTGAAAGACATTCTGCTACTATTTTTTTATTTTATTTTAATATGACAATTCGCATAACAAACAATCATTTTTCGTTGTTGTCTTTGTAGTTAACTTACTCAGAGCAATTCGCTGCCCGACAAAGAAAAAATAAGCAGAAGTGTCCATTTTTACTTATTGGTTCAATTGCTTTTCTAGTTTATCTTGATAAATTTATGATCCTATTTTGTTATTTGTTTATTATATACATTAGTTAAGTTTATAAGTTATGTTTTAAGTTATCAAGTTATGTTTTAAACTATAATTCATATCTCTTTTTTTTTTGTTTGTTTTATTTATCCTCACGAAAATTCAATTAATTGATTGCTTTTGATTTTGTCTACACGAATTATTAAAATATGTTCCCTTGGATATCTCATCAGTTGTCGACTAATAAAAAGAGGATAAATAATTCGAAAATCACATATTTAATCTACTAACGCAACTCAATCATTGAACCTTTAATCTTTAATTTGCTTCTAAATATTCTGTGAAAGACTCATTATGTTTCCCCTTTTTACTTTCATTCCACTTTTAGTAACCTCTTTGGTTTGAGATTAAATGAGCAAATTCGAATTGTTTGTACGAATAATTTAAATTTGCGCTCAAATGTTTATCAGGATAATTCAATTATATTAATAGATTTTAAAACTAATCCGATATTAATAATTTTTACTTATTCACATAACGATAAAGTTGCTTTATCAAAAATGTTTGTTATTTTGAACGAATTAAAAAACAGTTTAATCGGATTTCTCTTCATTGTTGAATTAATTAGAAAATTGAATTCAAATCATAATTTTACATAAGTACTTGTAAATATCCTGAGTAACATATTTGCTCATGATATTTATTTTATTACCCGTAAGCTCTTGTATTACTATATTGTATTAATAATTTAAAAAAAGATTGAACAAAACCATGGGTGGATAGCAATATTGTGTTAGGAATAAAATATAGAATGCAAACATTTCCAAATATTCATTTCCCCTGTAACGCTATTGCAGTGATGTTCAGCATGAATTTGTTTATTATGTAGTAACAACTAGAAACATTTGCATTTACTTGCTAGAACACAACCGTTCGAGATCATTTCGCTGCAGAAGGTGAAGCCGCAACAACCACCATCCACGAACCGCCCGCCCGCTCGCTCGCACAGCATCCGCAACAAATGAGTTACAAACACCAAAGCGCTTTTGGGGGCGCTTTAACACTCAACGTACTGGCGAACCGACACACTCACCGGCAGAAAGCGCACGACCCGCGGCCGTTTGCTTATTATTTTCGCGCGTCTCTAGCCGCGTGTCTGCACGTTTGCTGCGGTGTCTTCGAAATTATTCATCTTGCGAAACAATTCACCTTCGTGCCCAGCGGTGCCCGTGCCGTGCGAGATCTCACTGTCTCCCCACCTCACGAACCACCCGGAGACCGGGGGTGATCTTCCTTTTGCACGAAACTGCAACCGTTCCCCGCCACGCCGGTGTAGCCGAAACAGAACCGAACATAAAATTGTGGGAACATTGCATAATACGTTTCGTGTCTCACCCAACGCACCTGTCCCTCTCCTCGGTCGGTGAGTTTTGGATGGAATGGATTCGACCAACGTTGGAGTTGAAAGTGAACGTGCAAAGGGGAAGCAAAGGGTTTGCTCAGTGGTCGTGAGAAGCTGTGAGCTTCGGTTCGGTGGTACGTGAATCTTCCAAAATACTGGCATCGTTGCTGTGAAGGAAAAAAAGCACCATTTTGCGATAGTGCCCGAAAGCACAAAGTTCATCGGACGTGCGGTCGGTGTCGGGGGAAGATTGGAAACTAAAAGTAGCTACAATTGGTACCTGGATGAGAGCGGGTTATATATTAATTACAAACCGGTAACAAACGAGCGTGTACGATATGGATCACGCAGGTTGTCTTATTTCCCATCGATCAACTCGAAAACAAGATCGTTTGTTGGTTGGTTACGTTAGTTGAATTGCATGTTTTAGAAATAAAAGAATATCGCCTGAGGTGAATCATTCCTTAAACAAAAAAAATGGCATGTTTTGATGAACTACAATGGCTGGCAAGCTTCGTGGAGGTTGGAGATCCAAATATCATAACAACAAAAATGGAATAGAGTTTAAGAGAGCTAACATACGTAACTTGGTACAAACCAAAATATGATGTGTGAAAAATGTGAAGCAAATTAGGTATCCATATCCTCCAGAAAGAGCGATCAACTACAACATTGGATAACGGCAACCAACATGTGTCACAAGTTCCTTTTGACGAAAACCTTTTGTCTATCTTAAGAACAATGGTATGAACTATTCGAAGTCATTTTAAACTAAATTTTAATATACATTTCAAATCAATGTAAGAAAAATCTACTATTCTCAAGATTCAGTTGCTTAATATCCGTGCCTTACCGACAACTCTTCTTGTGTGATGGATATTGTTTAATTGTCACTAATTGTATTTAATTGTCACGGAATGATTTCCTCTGACAAATCGTTTAATAATAGTTAGAGTGGGATTATTCTGAGTGAACTAAACGATCTCAAATAGATATCCAAGGTGTAACTTCGAGAATTCCTAAAAGTATTGCAAGTTGTTTACTTTATTTATTGACGCCCCCAGTATTGGCCTGCCATAGGATTAGCCAAATTTATTAATGGACAAACAGAACTTACAAATCAAATATACCAAATAATCCGCATAAGAA
>AXCM01009243.1:0-10711 GCA_000473375.1 Anopheles culicifacies | reverse complement strand
AAATTTGAATAAAGCGTCACTTTAGCACGCATTCACTGCATCCGAAATAGTTGAGGTTTCATCGTTCGCTCACTACCCCCGGTGTTGCATAAAACGCAGTTTTCCACACACCCGTTTTCCACGAAAACACTGAACTTTTCAAACAATAGATAAAACGCAAATGATGGTGGATTAAGCGGGAAAAATGGATTTGTCGCTTTTTTGGCTGCAGCAATGTTTAACATTCGAAAAACATCATAACTTCATACATGGCATATCAAAAAAACAAAAAAAGAAGTACAAAATCCTCCCCGTTGAATAATTGTTATGGTTGTTTTGATAACTTCAAACGAATTGTCGTATGATCATTTAGACTGACTTCATCTGCGATGTTTAATTCGTATTTGGATTTGTTCTGGTAGCGATATGAGATTTATTAATTAGCATTTGTTTGATTTATTGATCTTTCTGATGTCAAAACAAAGCAGTTTTTCGATTCTCCTATTGTATATTATGTTCATTAATTACTCTCATAATTCTTGGGTTGTTGCTTCATGTATACGCTGTCATGCGGAAACAGCATATCTCCTATGAGTGATAAGAATGACTTCCAGTATCTTATGGACCCTACAATTGCCAAAATCGTTTACAAGAAACTCCTTCCAGTTTTGGGTACCGTCCGGTTGTTTGCACCGTCAAACAGCGTTGCTAGAGTCTTCAGAATCTCAGGAGTTTGTGTAGTCCATAGCAGGTTCGATGCCTCTGAACAATGGAACTACGGATTTTGCTGGTGATCTGAGGTTAAGGTCGTTCCAAAGAAGCAGACCTCCTCTTCTATCTCAAGATCGTCGCCGTCGTCTAATACTCTACTGCCCAGTCGAGCTTAACCACGGTCAGAGCCTTCGAATAGCAAGAACTTTGTTCTCGTCAAATTGATTCTCAATCCATTCCTCAATGATCTTGCGTTTCAGTCGGGGTCGGGACTACAATCGTTTCCTGAATGTCAAAGTCCAAACTTTGCATGACACCTTCCAGAGCAATGTTAAACAACAGACAGGAGAGTTCTTCCTCCAGCTTTGATTGATTAGATTACACGAAGTACATCGTCGGCAGGCTTAGACCTCTCAAGGTTGTAGAACCATAGGAGAAGAAGAAATCTAACCATAGCTTAATCAGAGTTCTAACCAGAGCCTATCCAGAGTCTCTCCATAGTCTGACCAGAGTCCAACCAAGTCTAGCCAGGGCTCAACCAGGGTCCAACCAGAGTCCAACCAGAGTCTAACCAGAGCCTTTTCATAGTCTAACCAGAGTCTAACCAAGGCCTAACCAGAGCCTAACCAGAGTTTATCCAGGGTCTAACCAAAGTCCAACCAGAGTCTATCCAGAGCCTTTTTAAAGTCTAACCAGGGTCCAACCAGAGTCTAACCAGAGCCTTTCCGTAGTCTAGCCAGAGTTCATCCAGATTCCAACCAGAGTCTATCCAGAGCCTCACCATAATCTAACCCGAGTCCATCCAGAGCCTTTTCATAGTCTAACCAGAGTCTAACCAAGGCCTAACCAGAGCCTAACCAGAGTCCAAAAAGAGCCTTTTCATCGTCTAATAGTGATGAGTCCATCCAGAGTCTAACCAGAGTTCAACCAGGGTCTAACCAAAGTCTAACCAGAGTCTTTCAATACAAATGTTGTTGTGCACAGTTATTGATCAAAGAAATATTGTCACTATAAATGAAACACACAAGTCTATCGGAAATCCACTTTAAAAGACTCATACCCAAGAATCTCTATAGTGACTTACAGTAATTTCGAAAATTTTATAAAAACCATTTTTCACCATATTAAAAACATAATTAACAGCAATACTGGCCTGGCCGTTCTTAATGAATAAAAAAAAAAAAAAAACATAATTAATTAGAAAACAGTACTTGCAACCCATTTTCATTATTGATTTCGATTCGGCTTAAAAAAACATTCGCAAACACTTGAAACCGGCATCAACAAAGCAATCTTTCGTTTCCATTCCGAATCAATACAATAAACGTTGTTTTCTTCGTCAAAAACCCAGAAGCAAGAATGTATTTCACGCCAAGAACATGTCACGCCAACGGTACGAGCAAAAGGGTACAACAACCTTTAAGGAGTAGGGTAAAAACTTTCACAATTATCATGATAAGAAAAGTTCTGCCGGGACAATCACAGGCACGGGAGGTCCCGTAAAAGGGGTTTTCGGGTTCGTTGCTTAATTAGCATTAAGATATTCCGTTTCGTTGCAGAAAGATCGGGTACAGTAGCTCCCGGGCCAGCGGGCGTCAAATCCTGGCCCGATAACCCGACGCGGCTATCGCTCCCTGGCAGGTGGAAGATGGCTTGGAAATCCTTTCGAATTCCAATTCTCCATTTGAAAAACCTTTTACGGCGTACGGTGGCAGTAAAACTCGTAGGCTAATTCCAAACTGCTGTTGCTACTGCCCCTGCTGCTGCTATTTGCTAAATTCGAGTAACGGAAGTGCGTGGATACGGTACACAAATTTACCTGATCTGTTTTATTAGCTTTCGTCCTATTCGCCTCCGGCATGGAAGCGGGTTGCCTTTTTGTCGTTTCGAGCGCTACGAAGGATGCGACTTATCGGGCTTTAACTTGAAACAGATGAAATTTAAATTCATTTCCATTCTTTTCGTTTGGAGACTTTTTGTTTTGCAGCAGGATTATACCAAACAATTGAATTTAGTTGACGGTTTTTCTTCTTTATTTGGATTGAGTTTTAAAGCAACTTGTCTAGGAATAAGTCAGGGAGTGTGATGATTACGAATCGTACCAATTAAAAATGGCTAACGAGTGATCATTTTCTTCCAATAAAACGCTGTTAAGATGCAGACGATAACGCTTGATTCAGTGAGTCAAACCATATTTGTCGACTAATATAATGAAAATGAAAAGGAAAACAAACACAAATGGCTAAAAATTGATTGTGTTTTCTTTTTAACTGATGTACGAAAAGCGAAATATACTAACACAACCCCACCGGAAGCACATTGACTAACGAAGGCTAACGATGGAAAAGTGTAGATGGTCTTGTCACGAGAGCAAAGGAGGAAGAAAAAAAAAACAGGGAGAAAACTTTAAGAATAGGACCAACAAGACACGCAAGAACAACAAAAAAACACAGCAACAACGACCTCGCACAAAACACGGAAACGCTCCAACGAAGAAACGGATGAAAGAATGCACGCCGGGCAAAATAGGGACAACCGCACGGACTGTCAGAGTCAACTAAAGGCGAACGATAGGCGAACAACATTTGCATAATAATCATTGCGCTATGTTTTCCACCGGTCGACCATTGTCATCCGGCATGGCGGCTGGGCTACGTAGCGAAAGTTTCCACGCTTTTCCACCCACCAGATCAAACGTACCGATAAAGGCACGGATGGAATGGAATGGTTGCGGGGAACAAATTCTGGAACGAAAAACTGGAACCAGCGACAGTGTTCTGAGCTATTTTTCTGCTTCCCCAAGCTTCCGGTTTCCGTTCGTGAGTCCATTTTGTATTGTATCGTTTAGGAACTTTAGCCGCATGGTGCAGACATTCCTGGTTGAAAATGAAATATCCAGCTACCAGTACATCATTTGAACGGTGGCTTCTCATTGTGCTTGGAAGCAGAAATTAAACAATCAATGTGCCTGTTTTTTTGTTTCTTAGTTTACTAAAATGTGACTTCAATTTTAAGTAAAATGTAAAGGAAAGGTCAAAATTTTGACCATCGTCGCTAACGAACACTTTCTCATTAATTCTTCCAATTTGTTTTCTACTCGTCATCCGCTCGGGTGTTTCTTTTTCTTTCTTCTTGCTGGTGAATTGTCTGTGGCCTGTCTGTTGGTGCCTATTCTATTGGTTGTTTCAATAAATTTGACATCGCGATGGCAAAAGGTCACCCATCATGCCCCGGTTCTACGGGCTTTCCTATTCCTGTCATTCGTTAGGGCACCTGGCGCACCACGCAATAATGAGAATGTTGAGCGAATAAAGAATAGGTTCCTCGTTTGATGGACCAGACGTGTCCGGTTGCTGGTAGTGGAATCGGTGCCACGTTTCCAACAACCGTAAGAACAGCAGGAGAAGTTTCGTTCGCATGTTGATAAATGGCAAAGTTGTTTTTAAAAGCGTGATACATTATTCATGGCCCAAGCTTGGATACACTAAATTGTGTTTAAGTTAAAGTTGGATCGAGTTAAGTTTTGCCGGATTGGTAACACGATTCTGGAACGAATTTCGTGGGTTGAATAGGATAGAGGGAGGGTTAGGAGGGAGTTTATGCGGGGTGTGGAGTTATCTGCATGTAAATACGGTTTTGTTCCATTTTAAGCTAACATACCAAACGCTTTTAAAATCAGTTTAAGTAAATTTTGACACATTTCATGGAAGTTTTATTCAGTCTCTTTTTTCCTAAAATGGGAGCGCTAATAAAAAGAAAAAAATTCATAGATGTTTAGAAACATGTTTAGTGGTAGTTAAATGAACGAAAACTTCACTTATTCATTAGAAAATTTGAAAAATGCTAAAGGGGCAATGATAAGATTTATTTATTGATTTATTTATTTTTTTGAAAAAGAATTGTTTAGAACGGAGGAGATTCAATGGTTTTCACACTGATTTTAAGTCTTCCTTTAATACTTTTATGTTTTTTTTTAATAAGTTTCTTTTTCTCAGGAGACAGTTCATATTATTATTTATATGTATTCTCTTTTTTTGTTTCTTCTCATCGTTGCATTTATATTAATATTTTATTCATTTTAATTATTGATTTTATTCTTTATTTGTTGTGATTGTGATTAATTTCATCATTTTTTTCATATTTTGTTCACTTAATTATTTTTGTGTGTTTATTTTGTCTTATTTTCAGTTTCATTTATTTTACTTATTTTGTTTATTCTATTCATTTCATAAAACATGCACATTTTCTTTATTTTGTTCTTTACTTAAAGAAAAGTCCTTACCTATCTGTATAACTCTCTATTTAATTCCCTTACGTTAAATCCCCTTCCCAATAGAAGCAGCTTATTAGACAAGACAGTATCTGCTTTCCGACCGAATAGCTTTGCTTTCTAATTTGCATTTCGCTCACACATTCAGCGACTATTTTCGGAACCATTTTACACCAATCAATACGATACGGTTCACTGCTGCTGTATAATCCACCACCCTACCCCCCCGGGAACCATTTTCCAGTTAAAGCTAGGCACAGAAAAAACAGGAAGAATAAAAGAAGCCCACCCGAAAGAATGGTTTTGTGTCGCGCCGTAAACCAATCCGTTCGCCCGTACGGATAAGCGAAGCGAACGGAATTTGTCGTTCACGATTTGTGTCACGCCATAAATTAAGCGAGTAATGGATGAAGATGCTAATTCGACATTAAATTTAATTATCGTTTGACGTTGGAAGTTTCACGCGTACGAACGCGATGTTTCGGTAAGCTGTTTGTTTCGCTTGTTTGGCTTGTTCCTTGAATCGGCGTGTTTCTGTTCCAACGTCCCGCAGATCACCTAAACCACGACGGTGGTAAAAGGAAATTTGAGCACCAAAAACCAGTGTCCACTTTTCCGGATCGTGCGTCCAACCAAGCGAGGTGGGCTTCTCCAGGGGCCGATGAATCATCGGTACCGGATGAAATGATGTAGTGCAAAACCCTTACGCCGAGAGTGTTGTCGCCGGAGCTAGTGGATTGGCGGTGGTTGCTTCCCCGAACCCCCCCACGGTACATGCAGACGACCGCGTACGGACATTATGATGAACGCAAACAACACCATCCACAGGCCCCACCGGACCGGGACCAGTAGCTGATGATGCTGTCAGCGAATGTCTGCAATGCAGCTTCCGGTTGTCGGTGTACGTGCGCTCGGACGAAAGTTGATTGAGCTGAGCTTTCGTGCGACCGGGATGGGAATTTTCCGAAACCGGCACGATTCATGCTGCGCGTGCACGTATGTTAATGTGCCCATGTTTGTGCCTTGTGCCCTTTATGTTCGACCCCCTCGGGGGGGTTTTTCGAAAGGACAAAGGGAAGGTGTAATTTATACCCCGATTGTTTTTTTTCTTCTTCATACTCAAAGCTCATTTTAAAATCATGAACATAGTTTGATTTAAGCTGTGCAAAAATCATGGATTTAAATGCACCGGTAAAAGGCGCAGGCGAGAAAAACGAATAAACCATACCGCAGTCGACTCTTTTGATGGGCGCGCAGAGGTTATGCATTTTTTAGCACCGTCAACACATGCCGGGTTTTTGTTTTCTTTGTCTTTTTGTTTGCCTGTTTGCTTTTATTTCATTTTCGCGCCACATTAATATTGCAAACTGTGCGCATACGGACTCGCCCACCCAAGCTGCTCGCCGGTGCAGTGGTAGCAGATGCTTACCAGGAGCGAGAACAAGCTGTGCAGAGAGATATATTATCCGATACTGGTCGACATTAATTGAGTTATCGCTTTATGACCTTCACAGTGGAAAAAGGAAAGGGTGCCCGAAAAATTAAACCAAACCACGTACTCATTATTGTTACGATAAGTATTGCCAAACAAAGATTCATCTAAATATTACCCCACGCTTAGTGTCATTTTCTAAAGACCCGCTTGAGTAGCTTCCAACCCAATAAACCGTAAGGCTCCATTAAAAACGCGCGATTTGCCACTGTTTGCTCATAAAACAATCTCGGATCGATCAAAAGTTATGATTGACCAACAAACGGACATGAATGAATGGCTGGCGCGTGGTTTTGCCTATTTCCCAGAAGGTACAACCGCTTTCGTACCGGATTTTATGGCGTTCATTCCAACCGGAATGATGAAATAATTTTATGTTCGAGTTTCAAGTGCTAATAATTATTATTGATAGCTGCTTAAGCAAACCGAAACCCTGGCAGATGCCGCCCCTGCTGGCCACATTTCTCAAGATCGAAGACACACACTCCTATGCATACGCACACACTACCACACAAAAAAGTACCAACTTTGGCAATGATTCACAAACGGCGGCACACGGCGTCTTTGATCACTTTGAAATCGCTCGTGAGTACCTTCTAATGGATTGGAAGCTAGAACACCATTGGACCATTGGACGGCTGTGACGGTGCTTGGGGGATGCGCTTTACCACTGGCAGTCCGGTGTTGTTTATTTACGACCGAAAAACCAGTACCAACATGCTGCGGTAACCGAAGGGCGTATTACAAGCATTTGGGGGGGGGGGGGGTTTGCCAACCCACCGGCGGAACCTTTTTGGCTCGTCCAAAGTTATAAAGTCGTTTAACTGTAAAATGGACCACCGCCATATTCTGCACCGGGAATCGGGGGTGGGTTGTCTAATTTCGCACGCTCGCTTCTGCGCCTGTGTGCGCCGGCCCATATGCATGGGAACAGTAGTTTTGGCACCTACACGCCCGACTTGTTCGAATAGGGGGGAGGGGGGTAGGTTAACCACCGGCTTGGCTAGAGAGTTTCATGTACTAGATCACAAACACATAAAAGCCATTTAATGACAACTTAACTACTAGCAAAACGTTTCTCCTCCTCAGTTGGATTGGGTATTAGCTTTTTTCTCTCCTCTCTCTGTATTTGGGTGTTATTTTTTCCAAGAGTTAATCGAAACTTTATCCACCCAACAACGCACGCAATCCATGCTTTAGCGCAAAACAAAAAAAGAAACATTCGATTTGCAAGCCTTTCTTACTGACAAATGGTAAACGGAAGCACTTTGCTTGGCCGAACCCCACAAGCACAAACTACAGCGTACGACGTTACGCGTTCGGTTGGATTTCATGTGCTCATTTATCAAATTGTAAGTTTACGACCCTCTTCAAATCTAATTAGGCAATAAAGTTTTCGGTGATTCGGTTTCGGCTTTTCTTCTGCAAACGATAGTTCGCAGAATGTCTTCCGTTGCACGCCGCCGCTCCCAACCCAAAAACCCACATAAATGGAAAGGTTAATTTTTTTCACCAGTTATCACCCTCCCCCCCGAACGTCAGTTACTGGCGCTAGATAAGGGGACAATAGGAGTAGTAGCAATGGGAAAGGGTTAGATCGGAGGCCCTTTCAAACGTATGCTAGGCGAATAATGGGTGTTAATGTGTTAAAATGCGTTTAAAGGGTCATCCGGTAGCGATGCAGTTTGTTTTATGATTCGAAATGAAACGTTTTCAGCTGAGTCCTTGTTTCGGTGGGAAAATATAGCAATGTTATTACAAAGCGTTTAAGTGGCATTACGGTTCTTTGCAGACTTTTGTGTTCTGGAAATATAATATAATTAAATTAATTAAGGACGACATTGGAATAATTTGCGTACATTTAGCCTATATCTTATGTATAGGATTCTTCAGAGGCCTTCAGAGTACTGACTGTTTTATCTGTAAACGTATAATCCGTGAGCCTGAGAATATCAACTTCAGAATCACCAAAACTGAGTTCAATACGTTCATCAGATAGAATCAGTAGATTGCTAAAAAGCGATCAACTGTTTAAATTTCCAGTTATTCTCATGTTAAAAACTTAACATAAACATATTTATCGACTAAAGTTGATATTTGCTTCTCCACCTTAGTCGTCCTGTAGCACCGTATTATTATTGTTCTCCAAGATGGTCGACGTTAGCAACAAGTCCTGCTTTATCAAATCTGCCATGCAGGGCCATGCCAGTCTATGCCAGGCCATGTCAGGCCAGTCGAGGCTATGCCAGGCCATGTCAGGCCAATATCTATTCGGTCATACTTCTATTGCATTGCTTCTATCCTGTCCTGTGGCTATATGTGGCGTGATTTGGAAAGGTTGAATAGATATGTGTAATGAATAAATCTCGTCAGAGGTCTTTTGATCCATACTCCAAACTGACTGATCCATAATTGGTAATAGTCTATGTGACAGAACTGTTCAGAATGTTGTAAAATGTCTGGTAGAAATTCTGCCAGTTGCTTGATACTTAAGAATATCACCTAGCGTCTTTTGAATTTCATGGCAGAATCCAGTTTCGAATTCAGCTCCTGGTGGGTTTTAAATTGGGACCCTAGAACAGCAGCCAGCCATTGATTTCGAATAGAATGCCACGACCAAACCTAATTTGTTCGGCATGGCAGATTTGTTAAAGCTGGACTTAGCAGGTTATTGATTGAAAGAGTTTAAGTCACTGGAAGAAGTATACAGTAAATATTAACAATAAGAAAAAAGTAATAAGGAATGGATGTTAAGCCGTCCACAATATCACAAGTATCCAAACAGACACATAATTTTAACGAATGAAATCGTTTCACTTTCAATCATAAAAAAACTCCTTTGTTCATACAATCTGGAATCTGCGAACAATCCCGGAGTTCTGTTGCGTAGCCCTGTAACCGGGCCATTTTTACTAGTCTTAAGCAAATGCGTAAAATCGTCACAGGCATTACCTTCTTCTATGGCTCTACAAAACCTTGAGAGGCCATTCCAGGCTCTCGTGGCGCGTAACAGGATAGTTAGACCTGCGAACGGGTCGGATGCAACTATCGCCTCGATTACCGAGCTGCTCTATACCAACATGGAATTATTTAAGCGAAAAAAAGAGAGCCTAGATTCAGCAATATTCTAGCCGTAGCAAAATCATTTTCTTAATAATGACGCTTCATGTCGTTTTTTTGTATGGATTCTAGACCCAAAATACGAAGGCACTCCTCAAGGCAAGCAAGCAGCATTTTACTGCGAGTAAAAGCTCTCTGTACATGCTTTATTTTCACTTTCCATAGGGTGTTGAAAGTGCTCCATACGACTTATTAATATTCTAGTACTGACCTTAAAATCCTACATTAAACAGCTTTCAAGCATAAGGGGTCTCTAAAAGAATATGTAGATGTTTTCTAAGGTGCCAAGAGCAGATTAGAGACGGATCTAATCTCAAGTGAAGTATGCGGCTGCTGTCTAGAGAGTTTCGAAGAAGGTAATTGTCAGCGGAGTATCTTGTAGGCACTATAGACACCCACACCCATCCTCATTTTAGTTATCATTTCCGAATTCTCTTATGGAAATTTGAATATTAGTCCCCTATCATATGTGGAAGTACTGATAGGGAGAAAACCTCTGACGGGAATTGATCCGTTTTGGCGTTAGAGGCTTTGTCCTTGAAGCGATTATTTGATCTCACCAAATCAGATGTTAGATCAGGAACATCCTGATATTTCTTCACCAATATTGAATATGGAACGCTGAAAGGTAAATGTCCGGATATCCGTAAGTATCATGAAATTTGAAATCATGAAAATGATATATGCCTTCTGGCAACAGCCAAACTAATCATAGCGAATTGCATATCCTTTTATCATTGTTTTATAAAACGTATCTAAATCTCATTTAATTTAATTACTGTTGATTGATAAAACGCTCAAATGAACCCCAAGTGTTCCTCCAATTGTGGAATATATGAAAAAGGGATTTAGAATTTAATCTGCCTCCAAAAAAATCTTTTTTTCTATTAAAGCTCCTAGTGCATTTTACACCTGTTTCAATCGCCACCTTATCTCCACCTTACTTAACCGTGTTTCGTGCGTTTGTGTGCGCTAATAAAATTGGCCAACCTTTTTGACAGCAGGAACAATTTATAGCGAACAATGCTTGTAAACAAAATCAGGCTGTAACAATTTGAAAAACTGCCAACGGCTACAGAGATTTATGCTTCGCTGGCCTTTTCTGTAATAAATTAATATTTTTTTCTTCTGCTTCTTCT
>AXCM01009239.1:0-13551 GCA_000473375.1 Anopheles culicifacies | reverse complement strand
ATGTAGGAGATCGTTTGTTTCTCCCTCCGAACACGTGGCCGTTTAACGTTCAGGGCACCTCGTGAGGTTTAGCAATGAAAAGCGTATGAGAGGCTTGAGCAGCGGGCATAAAACAAAAAAAAACAAGAAAACACCACATAAACCGTTCAACCGGTGGGCAGACAGCCAATGGAACCCCCTACCTCACAGGGGCCAGAACAAGAACCAAGAATGACTTCACAAACATCCCCCATAAAAAAAACACGATGGCTGCAAGTTTGTAGCGAAACGTTGAAAAGAAAAACGTTCCCCGTTTTTTTTGTTTTACGTGAAAAATGCTTCCGATTTACTTTCGCGCACATTCCCATGACTCTTGCTCACGGGGATTCGTGTCCTGGAAAATGCATTCTGGGAAAGCTTTTGTTATTTTTCCAACGCAGAGTTTTCGTTGCAACGCGCGATCAACTGCATTGACACATACGGTCGCTTGCTGCTTGAATGGTTTTTCGTTTTCACCAAAGTCCTAAAGAAAACTTTAACCATTAGTAACGGGGTTGCTTTCACTCTACGTAGAACCATTCACCGTGGCATAGTGGGGAAACGATGGAGCTACGAATGGAACAACATATTTTCAAAGTTAATAATCAATTTAAATTATTTAAACACTAAAAGAATAGTAAAGAAATGTGTATTTTTGAGATTAAAAAATTTATTAAACCAGTTAAAAATTCACTTCAAATCAAATAAAAAATTCATCAAAAGACGCGAAGGGCTCTAAATATTAATCAATTAATAAATACATCTATGCAACATGCGCTAAAACATTGTACACAAAATTCATCTAACAAAAGCATTGGAGGTCAAAATTAAAAGATGGAAAAATAGGTAAATAGTGAATACGACCAGGTCGTTCTTGATGAATAAAACAAAATGAAGAGGAGCGTAATCAGGCCCGATGTGAACATCACATTGGAGTTTCAATTGTTTCGATTAATTTTATATTATTTCATATGATATTATTTCATTTAAATAAATTAACTTTAGGAATATGGCTGTTTTTCTTTGATAACAAACATTTTAGAATGCTTATCGAGGAGTGGAAAATCAATCAATAAGAAAAATCAATCAACGATTCGGAAAAAAGTATAAGATAAAAACTTGAAATAAGTCAGATTTAATTAAATTTAACTAAATAGAGAATTTTTATTCAATAATATTATTCCATTCATACACTGTTTCGGTTGATCTTTATCCTTAAAATAAAACATTAATAATGCTTTAATATTGTTGCTTAAAATTATAATAATAACATCTCAAATTGACGAATCAATGAGTTAAGTCTATGATTTATCAATGAAGAACTATTATTTATCCATTAATTTTTTAAAATGTAATGCCCACAACAGATTAGCTACCTTCCACTAGTGAGCGTTAAGGACCTCTTTGGAAATCACTGCAATACAATGTTTAGAAAACGAATTTAACACATCACATAACAACCACGCATATCTGAAAGGTTCATCGAAAAAATATGCTATGAAATACAAATGACCAGTCTTTTGTAGCTCAAATGTTTCAACATAACCACTCGCGATTTGAACGAATGAAACACCTTGCTTGACCACTGTTGCGGTCTTTAAAAACACAAACATATTAATCAACCAGAAAAATAAAACCTTCCTTTTTTGTCCTGTCTTTCCTGTTTTTTTTTTTCGAATTACAGAATTCAAAGTTTTGCCTTTTGGAATTTGTACCGGTCCGTTGCGGCTGTAATCTTAATCATTCTTTTGTACAAAAAATACACACATTTACGTCCACACTTGAAACACTGTTCACCTTTACTGTACGCAAAAAAAAATATCTGAAAGAGTAACCGTTACAAAAACGCTAGCATTTGGATTGAGCTTTCCTATCTTCACCATTTTTTCGTGTGTTTTACTCTTCTCCTGTAAGTTGTACCTGTACCTAAATACCTTTCGTTGACCTACGACCGAAATGCTTCCCATTGCTAGAAAGTAAAACACAGGAGACTTTCGTACTCATTTCCTCATTCGCTAAAGATCCACGCCGTGTGAGGAAGGAAAATAGTTTACTAGCGCGTTCTGAGAAAATGGCGGAAATCGGGGTTAAAAGTTTAAAAGTTGTCACTTGATTTATGCAAATCGTTTGCACCACAAATCTTTACCTTGGAAGCTATTCCATTGCGGTTATGTCATCGCTGCTGCGAGATCTATATCCGCAACGATGTAGTTTTACTTAATCTCTGAGTTCAAATAGAAAACAAGTAAATGTGCAAATTAAAAATTGCTTACATTTCTACAAAACAACAAAGAGCTACAATTTTGAAACAAAGCTAAATGAAATGCAATATGATTGCAATTATTCATGGTTCACTGTTTGAACAAAAAAAACAAAACTCATTAATCCACCACCACGGAAAGGGAAGGAAACAGATAGGAATGGAAATCTGGTACGCTTCACCAATTATATCCAGCGCAAGGGATGAATGATGATTCCACCAGCGACATATCAACGTGCTGGCAAAGAGAATCTCTTCCCACGGCACGGTAAATTTGGTTCGGAATCATAAAAAAAACCCTCCCCGAACATACAGTACGAGATCGAAAGTGATGAGATTATTGAATATCCACCGCTGTTCGTACCCACCACCCACAATCATTCCACAATATTGACCGTTACGGTGGAACTACCGTAACAGTAACTTCTTTATGCGCACGTTCTCATTCCCACCGTGCAAACCGATGCTGGCATCCAGACTGGTGCAATCGTAAAATGGCGGTAAAAAATCAAATAACGAATGATCACATAATTCCTACCCAGCACTTTTTATCATCCCCTCCCCCTCCCACTCACCCTTCTCCCATCACCCATCCGATTCTGCATCGGATCTCGTTCACCGTATCTCGGCGAGTTGGTGATTACTACGATTGACAGACAAATAAATCCTTATCCGCTAGCGTATCGGGATGGGAAAGCGAACTCCGAAATAGAAACATTATTCTTCGCTCTGTTCTGGGCCACCATTTTGATGGCCATTTTGCAGCAGTGTTCGGGTTTGCGGAATTGCAAACGCACGACACAAACGCCATGATCCCGACTGATCTCTTTGGTCAGGCGGAAAATCATAAAACTACCACCCAGCACATAATCAGAATTGGGGCGGAAGAGGGGTCCGCAAACGATTTGTGTGATTTATTTTCAATTGTTTCAGCACCAGGTCTGGATCGGTTTGGCTGAAAGAGCCTGCTAACAATTGGAGAGAACCGTCTTGCAGTGCAGAGCTCTACAGTTGACAAACGTTAACGAACTGAACCGCATTGATCCGAACCACAAAATTCGTCCCCATTTGGCTTTGGCTGTCGCAAACGGACGGATCGGCCACTTAACCGACCACACCAAACGAATAACGATGATCGTAGCGAAAGCACTGCCAGGGCGGGGGAGAAGGGGTGTGGAGTGTGTCTTCTAACCGGAACGAGATGCGGGACCAATCTCGACCAACCGATACGAGACGACACATGCCGTCCGGCTTCACTAACAAGATTACACCCGAATGAGGGAGCTTTGGGCCATTTTTTGTACGTTGCTTCCCATCCTAATCTCAAAGATCTACTTCGAGGGACGAGAACATCGTCCGACAGTTGCATGAAAAATTGAAACACTTCCAGCATCAGAGCAAGGGCCCGGACAAACACTACAACGATTGTCAGTTTTAATTTAATTCAAATACTACACCCCAAACTACCAGCGGGGCGTTCAAATAAGGTCGAACGCTTCGAACGTGCCCTCGGCACGTATCGTTCACCAAACTATCAAAAGCATCCCTGTGGCACAAGTGTTTATAATCTTTCGCCTATTCTTGTCGCTCCAGAGCGGCCACCGAAGGCCCAGGCCTGTTTCTAATGCGGGACCAATTAATTAATCCTTTTATGGGCTTTGCCACCACCGTACCAGTAATGGCTGGCGGTGGGGTTTTTCGGGAGCAGCAACCATATGGGGGTTTGTTGGGTGTACGCAAACACATCCCGCTTCTCGATAAGGATTTAATTTTGATAAGACACAGCATTGGGCGAACGGTTTAGGTTCAGCATTTTCCAGAAAACTCCCAGGAGTACAGTAGAAAAACAGTCATATTAAATTCAATTTTTACCAACTTGAGGATGCTTTCTTTGCAAGCTGGAATGCTAGTAAACCTCCTCAGTCAGATCAAACTCCATTTCCGAAAAGCACACACACATATTTTACACATCTCATGCTAAGGAATCATTTCGAGAGCACCGAATAGTGCAAAAGGATTTCATGCGTCACACAGAAATGCTCGCTGCTCGAATGTCTGTCATTTTATCGACGTTCCGTTGACGTGTAATCTCGTACTCGGTGGTGGTAGTGGGCCAACTTTGCGATTCCATTTCCACTGCCTCATGTCGTCGGACGGGAAACAACACGGGGATGAAAGCAAAAGAGTTCTCCCGCATGCTGCTTTACCCAGTATACGGGGACATGAAATCATACACCCTTGTTGAAGGATCGGCACTGAGAACGAGCAATTGATATCGTCCAGGATGCCTTCATCCTTAAAAGTGAAGCTGGAAGCAGTGGCTAGCAGGAGAAACCACTTTCATCTGTGAAGGGGATTTGTTTTCCTTCTTGTAGAACTCGAATCGCTACGGGACGTGACAGAAGTAATGCTGCTTGAAAGCTGATACTACCCTACTACTTCTACAGCTGGAACTAGTATTCATTTTGCCACCATTACACTACGGGGCGGAGTGGAATATCAACGCGATCGTAAATATTGTTTGCATCAATTAGACTTGATTTCACATCAAATCTTGTTTGATGCGGTGTTTGCACTTACTAAATTTAAAATAACATTTTTTCAAATTTTATTTTATGTTTTACTTTATGCTGAGGTAAAGCTGAGTTTTGAACGTTTACATTACATCGAATGAATTTCTCGAATCAATTCTGAGCGAGTTCTGAGTAAGTTAGAAATCTGAGATCTGAGAAATATAATTTTAAAAATTAATCATCCTATTCAATGGCCCTACAACCTTGAGAGCTGCCATTACTGATTTCCGTGACCTAAATATACCGACAACAGAATAGTCAGGCCACCGTACGAGTGATCGCTTTAGGTGGGATTTTTTTTCTCATGAAAAGATTTAATTAACATAAATTAAATTTTAATTTATGTTAATGTTCATAAAAGTGTTCTTTGTGAAAGGATAGATGTGCACTCGGTGTTGTTCCAGTTACAACTCAAATTATAAGTTCCTTAGTCAAATTATAAGTTCATTCCATAGCTACGTACAATTAAGTTCATTTTGAGTTCATTTAAGTTTCTTGCGACTATTCCCTTTCATCCGGTTCGTGTATGTTGTTTTCTCGAATAACTAACCTGATCGTATAATTCAAACATTTAGAAAACATTTTTTTCTGTTTTATAGTCAAACAATAACCCCGTAATTCCAACACCTGAAATGGTCTTGGTGTGCTATTGGTGGCCTTTGTGACTTCTATATACTCGCAAAGGGAAATTCAGCTTTGTGTATGAGTTTCCTTTAGAAAAAAAATCATTAAACTAACCTACTCATAGAGTTTCTGTGCTATATTGTCAAGTGTATCTATTTACTGATGTCCTTTGCGGATGTTTCACTAATTTGGAAAACCCAGGAAGATATTAACAAAAATACAAGTATGTTTGTCTCGTTGAAAGAAATAGTGGGTATTTGTTATTTGATTGTAAAGAATTTCAAACAATATTTCGCATCATCTGTATTGCTTATGCATTCTGCTTTAAATATAAAGAATTATAGTAAAACTATTAAAAGCAACGAATTGTTCTTAAATTATAAACTGTTATGAAATTTAGTTTATCAATATCCTGTATAGTGCTAGCAGTCGAGTAAAGTCTTAATGTCTTAAAATCTTCTTCTTCTTCTTCTTCTCTGACTCTACAACCTCGAGAGGTCTTGGCCTGCCATTTCTGGCTTCCGTGACTTGAATGTACCCGCAACAGGATAGTCAGTCCTGCGTACGGGGGAACGGCCCGAATGGGATTCGAACCTCGGTCCTGTCCTTTAGAAGACTGGCGCCTCAGTCTCCTCGGCCACCGAACCGCTCCAATGTCTTAAAATCAGTAATCTTAAATACCTGTAATAATACACCTATAGTATTGTCCAACTGTAGGCACGTAGTACAATATTGCGTTGCGCTAGTGTTCGTGGGACGGCCCGGGATGCAGCAGATTAACAATCGGGCTCGGGAACCGAGACAAGGCAGATCAGTTACAGCTTCTAACCACAGCAATGCGAATACTGAGAGAAATAAATAAGCTTAATTGTACTATATTATAAAAATTTATTATAAAACGATTGGATTCTCAAACAAATCATATCTAGCAATAACAAAGCTCTCAAATTGTAGGACATTCTTCACTAACTAGTTTTTTTTTAACAAAATTCTTCATACGACCGATCTAACGACTTCCCAACAGTGTGTTATGCTGCTAGATCGGTACGACCAACTGCACGGGTTACAGCTGAAAAGACGATGGCATTCAATTTACAACTTGATCTGGTTGAAAGCAATTCTCTTTTTTATGTTAAATTTGAATCGAAATCTATTGAATCCTCTTTCCATCGTATATCCCTGGCATTATTGGATAGTTTTCAGTGTGTGCGTGTTAGTTTTTTGTCGTTGCCCTAAAAATGGTCGTACATTTGGTACCTTCCGAAATCTTTCCAGGCTGGAAGGAAAGTCGTGTGCATATCATGACTTATCAATCAACGTAATATATGCTGATGTAGTCTGCTGCTGAGTGACAAAAATCGTTACGCCAAACGTCTGGACTCGTCCCCAAATGGGAATGCTTCATCGTGCCCTACGGTCTGCCTCCAAAGGACATGTCAATCATTTGCAATGCCAACCCCCATTCGCCCCATCGCAACCTAGTGCAATGAATTATGTCACAATCTGCACAAGGGATGTGGTGTACCCCGGGTCACCGGGCGGCACGGCACAGCCACAAAAGTCATGCCACGATGATGTTTTCCTTTTCCGGTTGCGGTACGAACGATGTCAAAACTTCCACTTGAAAGCTTGTGCCGGGCCGGGAAACGCAATCGCTCGACCGATGAAGACGTCGACAACCGTAATCAATACCGGGTATCTTATTCTTCCCGGGTCACTGCAGTCACAGCCGGTTATATCGATCCGGCTCTCGCTCCGGTACGGTTCGGTTGGTTTGTTGCAAAATTGAACATCCATCTCGTGATGTTTTGTTACGTGGTCGTAACGTTTTCCACCCTCCAGCCCCATCCCAAGGGGACATACGTACGGGATGCAACACAAAGGGCATATGACAGCAGGCGCTCTTTGCGATTCCATCTCGGCAATGCTCATGAAAACTGAAATGAAGTACCACGTGTGCGTGTGTTTGTGTTTGAGTGCATCGGATGGCAACAAAACGATTAGCTTCCTGTCCTCAGACAAGATGCCTCTGCCGACAGCATCATCACAGGAATAGTTTCAGTTGACCTCTAAACCTCTTCGCAAATGCTTGGCAAACTCGGCAAAACCACCCTCCTGTCCACTCACCAGTGTGGCTCGAAGTGCGCCCATCAAAAGCATGGTCGATTTCATTCTAATTTACGGCTAGTTTGAGGTTGGAAGCCACATTGGTTTGGAAGTCCTCCGGGTGTCTTCACCTTCTTCACCGGAGCATCATTTAGAGCGGAAGTGCAAGTCCGCCTTGGGTGACAACATTCTTCCTAACCTCAACATTGCCTCTACACTAGTCATTGTTGTTGTGCTTTAGTAAATATGGCCGATGCACTATCAACGCTCAAGTAGAACGTGTGGTGTAGAAAACCACAACCAGCTACTCCACCCGATCGGAAACTTGGTTGGTGAGAATTAATTTGCAAAAGATTATAATTGATAACTCACCAATCGGGAGCTCGGTGGTGTGCGAATGGAACCTGCTATACTGTATCCTTTATTTAACGCTATGTTTAAGATGCAAAATGTACAAAGAAACGAAGACACATGAAACCAATCCGTTGAGAACAGCTTGGATGAGCAATTAATAAAGCATTCTATTTTATGTTTCATATCATTTATCATACCACCGGGCATGTGGCGAATTGGTGAAGCTTTTTGCTTTTTGTTGTTCAAAAGAATAAGCCTAACAAATACATCCATTAATCGTCCACTAAAAACCTCCAGAAACCACTCTTTCTGTATCTACAACAGTTCGAACTTAAAGGTTTATTGGACTAATTAAAAAGAGTCTAAACATTCGCCAATTAATCCTCCAATTTAAATGAAGCCTCACAGTACATCTAATGATGAAATTAACTCAATTTATCGAGGTTTGCTTTTAAGCGCATCTCACTCTCTTCTCCGGCGGATGCTTTATTGAAGCGTCACTTTTTTGCCCGAAAAACATTCTAACCCTTACTGGTCTAATAAAGCACGGTGTGCGCGTAACTCGTGCTTTAAATTCTGTCGATAAAAACCATTGAATGGTGCTTGTGAATGCTCGGTAGCGTACACGAAACCGTAAAACAGCTCCCACCAATGCGAAAAATATATTTTACAACGAAAATGATCCGATTCCAGAGTTGGGAAAGCGTGGAGAGCTTTTGTGGAGGTGAACGAAGGTGGATGGATGGGATTCCGGGCTGGGTTTTAACCATGCTCGGCTATTGCTTATCACCATAAATTAAAATCTAATTGCATCTAATTAATGTGATGTGTTCAGTCATCCATTAACATTAGATAGAGCATGCTGTATGGTCGTCGTGCTTACTCTAACGATTCGTTCAACCACGGTTTTTTTTATACTTAACAACAGATTCGATGACATTATGGTGTATGGAATGTTTAAATTAAATCACAACATAACACGACCACAGCTATTAAAGCGAATTAAAACAAAAACTGGTGTACTCTTGTCCAATCCATTACACGCCCCATCGGTGTTGAATACAGCTGGAGGAAAGTTGGAGTGCGGGTTTTATTCAAACCCCCCAAAAACATACACGCATTTGGACACGCATCACCCTTCAAGCGTTGGAACGCAACTGGCAAATCAGTTACTCAAACAAAATCAGGTTCATAGTTTTGGGGGCCTGAATTCATTCATCCGAGGCTGTTTTTTTTTTTTTGTTTGCTTGCGGAAAATGGCCAACCGTGAGTAGGTGTAATGTACCGTTTAAATGGGTACTTTTCTCCACCATTTTCCTCACGCTGGACACGTGTGCGTTAGGACAATCATTTCTAATTCCATCCCCGCTCGCTGGCGGACAGTTTTGAATTAACCGTAAGCCCGGGAAAGTTGTATTGTTTAGTGCTTTTCGTGTGTTATTTTGTTTTCCGTCTGACGGTTCATTTTGAACGAAAAGCTTTTGTTTCACAGGAAAGTTTAGGTTTGCTAGCACAGTTGTTACGAAATAATTCAGTTGGAAGCCGTCACAAATTTATTGTGCAACTTTTTTTTATTTGTTTGCACTTATTTTCCACGCAGGGAGTGGGCCAATTTATATAGGTAATATGCATTCCAAGAAGCAAATGTCCGTAAATAACTGTGTAGTTGTTAGTTGACTCTTAATAAATTCAACAAATGGAATATATCGCTATGCAATGGAATTTATCCATGTCCTTCACTAAATATCTCAAAGCGTTACGAAACGGTAACGTCGTAACGCACTCAAGTGTTACTTACAAGCGAAACAACTTTTTTGGCATGGCTTACTAGACATATAGTTATAACATATAGTTGGTTACTCAGCACTCATTACGGGTGAACGATTCAGATGGGATTTGATCACCAGTCGAAAAGCGTGAAGACCGTCACCGTTATCAGCTCTGCTATTGGACAGCTCCAACAAAATTAGTTTCAACTAGAGTAAATCCGTTATAAGACTGCCTGTAGTTAACTCTAACAGTCATAAAATCCTTTGGGACTTTGGCCAAAGCAAATGATACTCGAGAGGAAAGGAATTCTCAGAAAAATTGTTGGCACCATATTTGTAGAAGGATAATGCAGAAGCCGCTATAGTGATGACCCGTCTTTGAACTATGCTCTCCTCAGGCTCAGATGAGCTGGTCTTGTTATACGAATGACACCAAACGTATGAACAAAGGAGACGTGGTAAACTCAAAGTAAGGTGAAGTGAAGCAGAGAAATTTCGGAAATTGTCCAGATTAGTATTGTGGAAAAAGAAAAGAAGTAAGTAAGAGATTTACATTTTTCTAAAAACTGATTTAAATAACATAAAACGAGTTTGCATATCTCTTTGGAGAGTGGAATTGTAGAGTTTTAACAACTCTTTTAAAATTCGTTTCAACAAATCTTATTCAGAGGGAGTGGTTAGTCGCCACAGGGATTCGAAACGCGAAGAATAAGATGAATTATAACAATTGCCAAAGAGTTGTGAAAACTCTCTGAAATTCGATTTTCGAAAGACTTGTTTAAACTCTTCGTGATTTGAATCCCCTTGGCAGCTAAAAGTTTCCTCAGAGTAAGATAAATTAAGACTCCCAAAGAGTTCTCGATTAGATGCGAATCCCAATTAAAAAGGAGTTAGAGCGAATTAATTCTTTGGAGAGAGTAGTTAGTCTCATCTCTCCATAGTCCAGTCAGTTCAGATGGATTAATTTTTCCCCCAGTAAATTCAAAAGCATAAAATATTGACCATAAATTAAATTCAAAATTAGTATTAATAAGAATTAGTTTTCTAGATCGTGATGTTATTAAAGAGCAGAATAAGTAAGAAACGCAATAAAAGAATGAAAAATAAGTTAAAGGGAGATATACTTTACTAAAGGCTCTATGATAATTGCCCTTCTTATCTACAATTAAGTATTTATTGACCAGAGTGCCACTTTTTACAAAAATAGACAATTAATTATTATTAAGTAGATCAGAGAGTATCATCTATTCAAAAGATTGCTTGCCAATGGTATGAGGAATAAGAAAAACAGCTTTTAAAACATAATTATTTACCACCAAAGCTGCTACTTTGTATATCACCTCCCATTTACCATCAACCATGTCCTCTGAATCGCGTGACGTTCTTGTTATGAATGCAAATTAAATTCAACAATCAATTATCGACTGTAGACCATAAATGCAACCCTGCCCCGGAAAGATCACAAACCAGAAACAATCAACCTGTGTTTTTTGTTGCTGTTGCCAACAACATGCTAATGACACTACTAAAGATCGACACGTGATCAGCTCAATAATGCACGCGAGTGCAGTAACATTAACCGCTGCACCCATTAGCGTGCCACCCAGCCGCAGGTCTGTCCGTACGAAAAGGTCCGTAGCATACTTTCGGGAGCAAATGCTGACCACAACGTACGCCGTACTTAACCACTCCAGACGATGATGCGATTTGCATACGAAATGCAAATGTCGTCAAACTAGGCGGAACTGTACACGCCGAAGCCAATACCATGCCAGGCAAACTCGTACTAACCGACAACTAATGGCTGACAGACTCATTACCCCTGGTCGTTTTATGAACCGAACCATGGACAGGCGGTACAATTCAATTACAGTGTCGAACGTGAAGAACCAACCTCCCCCCCTCCTCCCAGTTCTTCGCCCAAAGTACCCGAGGCTCTTATAGTACTCGAAGCGCTATAATTTTCATTATGCCATCCGACCGATTGCACAACGAAGATGAACCCGAAACCGCACGACCCACCGGCGTTGTCCGGCGCGATTCGGGAAATCTTACCGGACCCTCCCCGATAAACGAAGACGCTCCGTCCGTCCAGCGTCAACGTCGGTCACCAAACGGTGCATGATTGCATTCCGATTGCGCTAGGCGTTCCCAATTTGATAATAGACGACCGTGCACAAAACGTGCACATTAAGTGCATCACTGCATCTGGCCATTACTGCAACGGCAGGCCGAGCCGTTTGGAGGATCGCGCTTTGATCCGCATTTTCGCAATCGGCCATCTATTTGTGCTATGCCTCCGAATTGTAATTCTATCCGCCTGCTGCCAAAGTATGCGATAAGGAACCCCGCCACCACTTCCGAAGGTGACTCGATTGGCCATTGCGAAGGCATTAGATTGGTCAATTGGAAGCGCGAAAGAACAAAAACCCTGGAAACCGTTGCCAAACCAAAATCGAACCGGACAGCTTTCCTCTGGAGAACGGAATGGAGCTAGATAAATACCGGATCGTACGATCCGTTTCGCCGTGGCCATCTTCCGCCAGTCCATTTTTCCAAAACTGACGTAACACCGAACGGATTCGTACCGTTTGCTTTAATTAATTATGTAGATAGCTTCTTTTTTTCGACTTGCGTCTGTGTGCCATTTCGTGCGACGAGATGCGCTCGTTAATTTGCTGATAGTTGGTGAAAACCATTCCGTCTATAAATGCAATCTGCCACCATGCGATGGGTCGGTGCGGCAATGTGGAGCAATCGGCAAGAGTAAATCGATCGAACGACCGGTACGTTGCATTTCGTGCAGTGAATATTTTATCACAAAACCGATGGAAACGCGAATAGTTCATTATGACTTCTTTTTTTTGTACATCGTCGATGATTTTTTCCCCGGCGAGACGGATTCCAATCACAATCCCGATTGATTGCTGGAAGTGGGATGGTGGTAACTAATGCTAGGGAAGCGAATTGTAACGAGAGTGGGTACGATTAAAATTTCATCACAGTCCATTCCCGGTTTCCGTACTCGCCGAACGATAAATTCACGGGGTCTTCTAACGATTCGAAGTCAAGCGATGAAGAATGGGTTTACTCTTTTTTTTTCAATTTTTATATTTACATTGGAATAATCTAACCAGCTTAATTGAATAATATTATTATTTTCCTTTTTTTTACGTTCTGCATGGCTCCTCCTTCCCCCGTACACAGGACTGACTATCCTATTGCGGGTATACTCAAGTCATGGAAGCCAAAACTGGCAGGCCACGACCTTTCGAGGATATAAAGCCATAAAAGAAGAAGAAGGATAGCTCCTCCACTTTTGCAGAGTTGGAGCTACCTTACATGGCACACTCATGATTTAAACAAAATATTTTTCATCCGATGTTTAATGCTCAACCCAATCGAATGTCATTTGTCAAGTGCAATACGAAATCTATCAAATACCGATTTTTGTTTTCTGTTCGATTTATTTGTTGTCAATCTACTTTTCGTTTATTTTATCAATGTTATCTAAGACTCTTATTAATTGTTTACTTTTTTTTGTAATTTTACTTCTTCTTTCCCATTCGAGTTCTCAAATAATGCTCTCTGTTGTTTACTTAGATATTGATTCCTTTTTATTTTGTTTTTACTTTGCTTTGTATCAGTTTTATTTTTTTTTTATTTCTTTTATTTTATTTTTTTTATTGCCTCTATTATTAATTTTAAGTTTTATTTATAAAATCCTCTTTATTTAGCATTTTAATTGCTTCCTAGACTGGTTAGTACTTTTCTATATGTTTCTTTTGTCATTCTATTTATGCAATCAAGTAATGCTCAATCTTACAGTGCGTGAACATCTAGGGAA
>KI425069.1:6596-17400 GCA_000473375.1 Anopheles culicifacies | reverse complement strand
CCCATCGTTACACTAGTATTAGTAGCAACAGAAGATTAAAAAAAAAAAACAATTCACGATGGTAGACTCACCTTTAACCTTAATACAGGATTGCGTGGCCTGTTTTTGTTTTTTTTTTTTTACTCAAAGAATCTTAAGCTAACGCTTCTACGACCTCCAACAATAAACCCGAGCAAAGCGGGTCCCACTACATATAAATTATTTACAATATTTTATATGGCCAGTTCCATTAAGTAACGGGTTGTTTTACAATTCCATGTTTCAAAATAGGGGTACCTAATAAATCTTAAATTCTCTGTCTTCTTTAGCACATCAACTTATATAGCAACTTGAATTGTTTTTAACCTAGACGGGATGATTGGGGGAAAACAGAGAGATGCAATCACCACGCAAAAAATAAATTCGAAATGAAAGTAAGCATTTAAATACCAGTTGCAAAATCTACGACAAAGTTCAACCAGATTGTGTGAAGGGAAAAGAAATCCAATTTTGACTATCTTCACTGTCCCCAAACGAGGAATAAGTAGAGTGAAGATTTAGTCCACATCTAGAGGGAGATTTTACTCCTTAGTTCTTGGAGGATGATGGTCTGAAGCGTAGTCGTTGTACAACTTTAAATATCCGCTTTCTCTGGTTTATGTTCATTTTAACAAAATTTATATATTATAGCATTATGGTGCATTTGATAAATACATTGAAAGTTTTTTTTTATTTTTCCAATCATTGTTCTTTGCTATCCGATTGTGAACTAGGCTGTTCTGTCAAACTACGTGTTTAATGACCCAACAGATGTATCCATAATGCTTGTAAAAGATCGAATTCAGTCAAATAAACATCTGAACCATATCTATATCTCGAGCCCCTTGAATAAGTTATTGGATAATTTAGCTCTGGATTACTATTCCGAACGTCGTATGAAAGTCAGGACCAAAAACTATTCTCTCTCACGTTTCTGTGTTCAGACACTTCAAATCGAATTATAAATGTCATGGTGGTGGTAGTCAGTAAGAGCGAGGACCATTAAATTGTTGTTTGAAATAAATTCTCAAGTAATGTCGTGCGAGGTTACATCCAACAGAGAAGGTACTAAATGTTTTGGAATGAGGCTTTCCTTAAAAAACAAAAGGAGTGAGTTTAAGTAACATAAAAATGCGGTAGTATGACATTTAAAAATAAAATTAGCCATGCTTAGGAATCGAACAATTTTCTGTACCGTTTGATTCGTTGCCGTCAACTGCACGCCGCCCATCCACCAGGTGATTTTAGCCGGTGGCCGTGAACCCATCGATTGACACTGCACGATATAGCGCCGATCGGCCGACAGCGGACTACTACCATTCACGATCTCCACCGTCAAGGGTCGCACTGGAATGTTTAACAAGATTGTTCATGAAAAGATCGTAACTTATCCTCATTGTTTGTTTCTTCTTTACTCTCTTTCAAGTTTAAAGAACTCTACTTACGTCGCAACTCTATCGTTACGTTGGCGGTCACGTTTCTCCGGTAGAAGTTACTCGCCTGACAACTGTACACGTTATGCTGGTGAGCACGGGAGAGATTTCTGACAACGAGCCGGCTGCTAAGCGTCGACTCGTGTGCATAATCAATCATTGCGCTCGGCAGCATCTTACCGTTGCTGGACCACGTAATCTTCGGTGTTGGATTGCCTGCAAAATTGACAGTAAAAGGAAGAATAATGAACGATAAATTGCATACCTTCGGGCAATTTAAACACCGGCATTCACCGGTTGGAAATCGTAAATTAGATGTTTAAAGCGTTTAATCTCAAAACCTTAATCTCGTTATGCTTCTTGTTAATAACTAACTGTAGCTTTTATTAGAATCTGGGACACATTTCTCAGAACCGATACGAACAGGATGAAGAAATAGAATTGCTTAAATATTTACCAAAACGTTACCATTGAATCAACTACAAGCGTACGCACCCGGAAAAGCCTCGGTTCGTTCAAAACGATGAACGAAGCGCTAATGACACTGTAATTTGTTTCGCTTCGATGAATTTCGCTGGAAAGCACCGAATCGTCATCGATCCTAGGCTCTGTTTTCAACCATTTTTTGTTTTCAAGCGTCCAGAATTCTGAAGGAGGGCGTGCGCGACAAATGGTTGGTCGTAAAATCGGAACCAATTAGATTATCGTGCTTGGAGCAACAGCATCAGGCAGATAATTCATATTAACAGTTCAATGCGCTGACATTTCGATTTATGGGGCTTTGGTTTCCCGCACAGCGGATAGATTTTCCTTTCTCAATAATGCTTAAAAGCACTTTTGATTTGAAGTTTATTACGGTACTCGATCCGACATGTTTAGTTAATATTTTTATACTAAACGTCTTAAAAAATTATTAAAACTTTAATACTTGAACGTAAAAGCGTAGAATGACATTTTCTTGAAAACTTAAAAGAAAACAAAACGCAATAAATTCATGACTCTTTCACATTTCTACATCGACAGTGAATTCGACTCACATCGGCAAGTGAAGCGTTTAAGCTTAACTTTACAATTCTTCAAGTAGAATTTGATACCAGAAGCCACCAGGTAGCAGTTGAACAGTGAGCATACTTTTTCCCTGTTCGAGAAAATCTTTTCTTACCACCCCTGCTTCGAAACAGAATGATGTGTGAATAAACTAGATACCACCCGTCAGTGCAATGCGCCTGAGCGGTAGGCAATTCGCACGTATCATAGAACGAATGTTCGGGATCGTAGCACTCGGTACCGGGGGATGGTTTGCCACCGTGCCACGAAATAAAACCGACAATATTCAAGAGCCAAGGCTTGTTTATTCGATCGTGTTTATTGAAATGTATATTTCTACGAAAAGTCATGCTAAAAGCCCCACACACAGGAACACGGTGGAACAGGTGTCACGAATTTGGCAGTGCTCGGGGGAGCAAAACATCTTCCAAGGCACAAAGCGAGCTAGAAGCCAGTTTCTCCGAGTGTGTTGGCGGGGCATTTGCACGCTTGATGAACTTTGGCTGATGAGAATTGGGAATTGACGTACGTTGAGTTCGGGTTGTTCGTAGGGTCGAGGTTAGCTGCTTCTAGGAGTACGCCTCTGTCTAGTGTAGTGTTTCTTCACGCCGAGGAAATGTTGAGCCGTATGACAAGCTTCCCTCCTCCCGCAGGGAGTTCAATGTTCTCGAGTTTTGTAGTGGATCATTTGATAAATAGGATAATTTTCATTTGATCCTAGGTACGTATAGGTTTAAGGGGATAAAATTTAGAGCGATGTAGTCCAACGATTGTTTAAAGTAAAACCTGCGAGATGTTCTAAGAATACGTACTTTAAATTGGTTCAGGGATAGCAAAGAAAAATTGGCTAAACATTAGAAAGCACTCTCCAAGTGAACGAACAATATATTGCATACCATGCAGGCGTATTAATTGTGCCAGGGACAAATCGCAGCAAAATGTTCAAAACAAATGCCTGTAAATGACAAATCGCTGTAAAAAATGATGTGTAAAAGCCCTTCTTACAGATTTTTGGTGAGCAGACTACGGATTGATTTCAATAACTAGTGCATTGGGGTAAAGATAAAAATATTTATGTTATAATAAATATGTTTTGTTTAAAGTGATGAAATTGAATCATTTTCGCACTCAAATTTATTTCAATTTCCATTATTATCTAGTGTCAACTGAAAAGTTTTACTATAATCCAGAAATGTGTTTATTAATGCATCTATAATTTTGATAAAGTGTTTCCATGGATACTGGATTGAAATAAATCACATAAAAATAGCAACTATTTCATTTATCAGCTTTAAATTCTATTAAATGACGATTCTAAACATGTTGAACAATTTCCTTGATAAATTAATGGTAAAAAAATATAATAACCAGTCAGAAATTCTAAGGATTTTTTAAATAAACAATCCATTTTCGTCCCTGGATAGTTTAGCATGTGCGAATGCTCTAGAAATAATTTTTAGCGAATATTCATTTAGAGATAGCGACACGGTCCTAGCACTGTTTGTACGCCTGTGAGGTATGCAATGTTTTATTTTACAATGTGGTGGGAAATTTCTTGTGTTATGCGGAAAATATAATAATGTTCCTAAACAATGAAAAATAAACTCGGATTATAGTGCTCGTATTATTTCCTTGAAGTGTTCGAGATCCTAAAATATCGATAACCATATTTTTTCCTTCAATTGCTCCAAGCTTCAAAATAATATGTTCCTGTCCCGCTTAAGAATGTTATGCTTGTACTCACTAAGCAGAGCATTAAATCAATCGTCAATCTGTGCAGAAACGATAGGACTTCCCCAAGAAAGGAAGGCGAACAATAATTCCTTCTGTGAGAGTGTTTCATTTGCTTCGACACATTTTTCGTGTGAAAACCTCACCAAGCCTGCCGCCGTGGACGATCGCCCGTAATTGAATGAAGAAATATTGTAAACAAAATTGATTGCGTGTTAAAGTTCACAGTTTTATGTATCGCACCCACATTTATTGGGCTTCGGGTGGTGGTAAAGCTGTGCTTCCGGTGCGCTTCGAACGCTACCAACCATACCGAGCGGTTGGCCAAGGTGTCGGTGAGAATTGGCAAAATAGAAGGAAAAAAAAGAAAGACGTTAAGAAACGTCGCCCACAATGGAAACAGAAAGGGCACTCTTTGGGAAAAAAAACACACACACACAAAATGAAGCGAAAGCACCAAGTGAGAAGTAATGTAAAGCTGACCTCACCTTACCGTTAGGGTAATAGACACAAAGCCCACCCAGAGCCCGGTGTGGCTTCGGTCAGTTTTCGGACGGTTTCTATTTCATCCGTTTTACTGCTCCCGTGAGGAGCAGTTGGAAGCAGGCGGTTAGGCTGGGGGCAGGTTTTCTAGGGCCCCGAAAAACGACCGCAGTGGTCAGCTACGAATGGTAATATTCTAAGAAAAAGAAGGAAACGAAGACCAATTTTTATTGATCACCTAGGGGTAGGAGTGCAAAGAAAAGACTTTTGAATTTCTTCACTATTTCTATCTCACTCTTACGCTCTCAGCTGTTTCTTTTTTCTTTTCTTATTTCTCTGAACCTTCAGAGGGTTTCACCTTTTTTGTTTGAATCTAAGGAAAGTCGAGTTTATTTCCCCCATATTCATTCGCAACATATAACAACGTATCGAATATTTGGACTGACCTTTCACACGGCACACGGTCTTCGGTCCGGTTTGGGTACGTTTCTTTATTTTTGTTTTGGTCGAAAGAAAGCTAAAGGCGTTTGCCTTTCCGTGTTTCCTTAAAGCATTTTATGGCAGTGGCATTCCTGCCTTTCGGTTCGCGCTCAATCATCATGGTTCGGGAGGCCGTTGGCGAACGAACCACGGTCCGAGAACCAAATCGACCGTAAGAAAGTCGAACGTACGTACATAGGCGCACATATTCGGCCACCATAAACAGCCAGACGGTATGTGTTTGTGACCTATCCACCATTTGCCCCCTTAAATCGCTTATGTTGCGTATGAAAAATCATGGAAAATCGATCGAAATTGCTTTCATTGGCCTTCACTGCACGGAACACGTTCCGGGTTTTTGGATGGCTGCGAGTGTGCTGAATATGATTCCGTTCAATCGATTTCGATTGCGCTAGGCTGCGATTTTTTATGCAAATATTCCCGAAAATATGCGCAGAGCCCTTTCATTCCAACCGAGCGCCATCAAGTAGCTCTCGGGCACATAAACTGTTGCCCTCCGGAAATATTTATGTCGCCATAAGAAAACAATATCTTAAGCGACTTTTATGCGTGCCCATTTACCGCAGAAGGGTAAGTACGGTCAATAGCCGCTGGCAGGAAAGGGGAAGTACGCAAACTTGTGTCAATTCAGAAATCACGAAAATTAATCTCTTCATTTTCCACCACCCAGTGGTATGTTTTTAAAAAATATCGTTCAATTCTATATCGAGAATCCCACGGGACACTGGCTCCCACTGTGTGTGAGATGAGCGAAACGGAGGAGTTTCCATTAGGCATCCGTTCAGGCACTTAACTTCCGCAAACAGTTCCAATCTTCAATTAAGATCTTCTTATTGGCGTGAAATCTGAAGCCCGTACCGGAATGGAACGGTACAGATAGAGAAGGAGGAACGCCATTTCGAAAAGACCACGGACGTACTTGCAAAGTTCACCGGGTTTTCCTTGTGACCCGGTTCCCCCAACTTTTACAATAAAGGGACGATTTCTTAAAGACACGAACACGGAGCAATCTTCCCCAAGCCCGTCGTGAGGAAGGATGAGAAATCTTTTCCACATCGTATCCTCTAATGATTTTCATTGCATGCAGGTCTTTCCGTATTTTTTTTTTCTCGAATGTCCACGTCCGGAAACGGTCCACACTATCCGCACTGTCCCACCGGAATCAAATGGGTAAACGAACGTTTCACATCGGAGCGAAAATGAATGAGGCGAAATTAATTAAATCGTAAAATGACTGCTAGTGTCGGTTGACTTGCCCTATGCGACCACGAGCGTTGTGTTGCCGTCGTTGTGAGTTCGGTGTTTTCGGAAAACGGCCCCATCGAATAAGCTTTCGCTCACTATCTTCGCTCACTCGTTTGACGCATTTTTCTGTTTGCTTTCCATCTCGTCTTGTCGGCTGGGAGATTCTGCTTCCTCAACCTCATCATGCATCATTTAATCTTAATTATCGTGGTGACATTACACCGTTCCGTACGCATCGTCCCATTCATTCCTTTCGGTTCTTTCTTAGTGTTGGGGTCGTGTGTTCCACAGTGGTCGTTGCTAGCGATGGCCATAATTGGACGCTGGATTTTCCCAACGTAGAGCAACGATTTGGTATGATTGTGTGTGAGCGAATGTATGTGGTTCCATTTCCTGGAGTGTTATAGTTGGATGGTTTCAGTAAAAAAGGATAAACGAATAGAGTGATAGGAATGGACCGTAGGATTGTTTCTTTTGACTGCCGAAGTACTAATGAACTACACAAGCAAAATAAAGGAATGAAGGCACAGTGGTTCAACTCTTGAATATTATAGAAAATATAATTCTACGAGGCAAACAATTCGAGGTTGTAGAGCAGAAGAAGAAGAAGTTATAGTACTCTAGCACTTAGTGGTAAAACACAAATTAAAGAGATCTTATTTCATGAAAAAGTATGAATAAATACGAACAGTTTTTAAACAAAACAAAATTTTAAAGTGATTTGAGTGATTTATAAATAATTATTTCTCAATAAATCCATCAAATAAAACAAAAAAGGGAGATATAAAAATAACAATATTCTAAAAAAAACATTTAAAATAGAAGGGATAATGCACCACTGTGAAAAGACACAAAATTGTCTCCGTACGAACGACAATGACGTAGAAAATATATGAATTACGACCAATCCAACACAAAGAAAAGAGAACGACAGAAATGAAATGTTTCATCCATGACAGGCTTCCCTGGCAGAGTAAGAAATTCTTCCTAACGATGATGGGTTTTTGTGCTTTTCCTTTACTCAATCTCGTCTTCTTTTCTGAACATCTCGCAACATATACGGTCGATTCAGGCTCAGCTGTGATGCTCGACATCGAGGGTATTAATTACTGGCATGGCTGATTGCTGCCGTATTGTTACCGCGTCTGGCTTGGGCGATGGAGGCGCCTAATACCTCAACCTAGGAACACTTTTGCCATTGAGGGGTTTATTATCTGTACTCGCTTTTCTTTCCACATACACACATGCTGTGGCTTCTAATCGATGCAGTCGATGTGAAAGAAATATCAATCATGATGAATAGCCTATGTGTGTGTCGAGCTGCAGTTAATACTGCACAGTGAAATGTTCTGTCCATTAAGGGTTCGTACATTAATTACGTAACGCGAGATTAGAGCAGCTTTAAAAAGATTAAGATTTAAAGCATGAAGCAAATTACTGCATCATAAAAGATTCCAAAAAATGTATGAATATTTCGTAATCTTGGTGTACCACGTAAAATTGAATTCATCAACGTGCTTCTCCTTGGGTGAGAACATAAAGCACTGGAAACCCAGACTAATTGATTCTCATTGAGTTTTTTTTATACGAAACTGATAGTCGGTTCAATCTTACACTAATTTAAAAAGCTTATATCTTACTTCCGTATCCGTCAAAATCACCTACGATTACACATGGAAATAAAATGTAAATTTCAATATTTTTATACTTTGACTCAAGAAAGGGACAGCTTGAAGGGACAATTCCCTAAAGACAATGAGGTATTAAAATCCGAGGCCAAAATTCCACTCAAAATTTTCTCCCGTTGGATAATCTGACTATCCAGCTACGCGGTAAGTCTATTAATGCTGTACATTAACATTAGTTTGTTTTGACATTTGTCAGGCGCTAGTCGAATTTTGAAAAGGATAATATTTACACCGAATAAGATGTCAAACGTTGAAATTTGTTGCAAAAATAACTTTTGATAACAAAAATAACTTGATTTTGAAAGCAACTTATATTCTGTAACATACCAAATTAAATTCTTAAATCATGAATAAATAAGAACGACACGTAATAAATGGATACAAGAAGAAGAGTATCCTTCATCTTCTATGGCGGCACAGCTTCGAGAGGTGGAGAAATGGCCTACCATTTCTGGCTGAATGTGACTTGAATGTACCTGTAAAAGGATAGTCAGTCCTGAATGGGATTCTAACCTTAGTCCTGCCCGTTCGAAGACAGATGTTACTCAGGTTTATGATAATGCCAAATGGAACACCTCTTTTACAGACGCTTTGTACGAAGCATTTTTGATATCATAGTGAAGGTAAACGATGTGTAAGGGCTAGGGCAATACATTTACACACATCGTAAACAATTATGCTCCAAGAGGAAAAATGTCAATACCTATATATTTTTAAACGTAATACATTATCAGTCAACCAATCGCATAACTATTAAACATTAAATCCTTCTGACAACACTATCCTCAAGTAAAAGATTTCTGCTCAGTAAACCGAACATCCCTTTAAAGAGGACAACATATTCTGACCGGCTGTAAAACGTTAAGATTAAAGTTACAGGTAAACATTTTCGCTTGCTGGTCTTCGTATTACAAAAACCCAACACCCTTCTTGATTTCCAGCACCCAAAGTTCTTCGTTTTGCTGTGGAGCTATAAAAATTCATATTTTATAACAAAACATGAAGCAAAAGAAGCAAAAAAAAAAACAAACAACACACAAGGTATGATAACATTCAACCGGGCCGAGCACAGTTGCAAGTTCTGGCTCGGTGTTTATTGTGGAATCCAGCGAAAAGCTGACCTGTTTTCACCGTACATACCTCCCATTATTTGCCTCATGGCGGTGGAATATTTTGTGTCCAGCGCTTAACAGAACTTACCGTGTAATATTATACAGCTCTGCCCAAAGGGAGCACAGGTAGTCGCATTGGATTCGAGGAGCAGCAAAGTAGCGAAACAACGAAACAGCTCGATACAGTCACTGCCCACTTTGCTGGTCTGGCAGTGGGTTAGGCCTTGTTGACTGTTTGTGACAAAAAACAAAAAAAGGAGCAATTTTCAAGCACCATGAAACCGGAAGAACCGTTTTTGACTGCAGCTAGAAAGGGATTTTCGGCCCTTTCGTTTGTTGCGTTTTGTTTTTGGTGTATTGTGCGCACCGTGGAAGGTGTTGGGATATTTGATCGTGTTTAAAGTTTGAAATGAGAACAGAGCGTAAGAAGCAAAGTATTAGATTTCTGAATCCATCCTTCTTCATGCGTCCTTTTTCGTTTGATTTAACCCACTTTACGTGCCCACCCTCGGGAAAGTTACTATTGAGCAACATTTTACTTCGTTATCTGATCGATTACTATCCCGCCGGTTGGTCCCGTGCTCCCATCGGGAGCCACCGTACGGTGAACCAAATAATTCGTTCAATTTTCTTCCACTCAAGGAAAACGCTTGCTGCTAACCGAAAAAGGGGTAAATCAAAAATCGATTTCCTACTTGCCAATCCTTCGCCCGTAATGGGTTTATCCGCAGTGTGACTTTGCGTCGATGATGGCGCAAACATCTATTCCCCAAATGGGACCCCATGTACGGTGGGGTTCCATCGATAGACAATTCAATTTTTGCTACAGCCACGTCTTTTCGTTTCATGCTAAAAGTCTAATCAAAGCGAGTGTGGCGTGTGCTTGAATGAATCGATTCATTTAACCCGAGACCAAAGCATCAGCGCACGGCACAGCAAAGCAGTCTGCCATTAAACTGGTGCTACAGCGTGCTGCAGCAATTTCTTAAAACCGGACGACCGGAGTTTGCTGAAGAGGCACACGCGCGGTAGAACGCTGCGTGAAACGCAGAAACGAAGCAACGTCGCTTACCCGTACTAATCGCTTAATTAATCAGCCATTAAAGATGTAAGCCGTCATTAGATACTAATTGAATTCGTTTTCATGAGTTTCGCGCACCAGGTTCTGAGGTCTTTTTTTTTTGTTTTGCTCGATAGGAAGTTTCGAGCATTCAGCATTCATTCAGCACCGGCAGCAGTGTTTTGTGCTTTGTTTTATGTGACGTTTTTATGTGGCACGTTGTTTCAATGTTCACCTTAGTTCGCCCATTGTTGACTTCATCATGCGAAATGGTGTAATTTTAGCGCGAAACGCACACTGCGGCATTTGTAAAGGTGCGCCTATGGTCTCAATGCACGGTTTTGCACGGTTTCGCAGCACGAAAGCAACAGTATTCTGTTGCTGATTCTCCATGGAGTTGCAATACCGAGGAAGCGCTATTGTTGCATTGAAAGGAAAGGATATATTTGTAAGCCATTTAACCACATCATAACTCAACACACAATT
>KI425067.1:0-10324 GCA_000473375.1 Anopheles culicifacies | reverse complement strand
AAAAAAAAAAAACGAAAACCTTGATGGTTGCGAAATAATAACGAGTTGCGCTTGTCACAATAGGCAATAACGCAAATATATCATACCTTACATAGCATTTAGCAACGCTACCGAGGAAGAGGTAAAGCCGAACGGTGGCAAACAAAAGAATCCGATGCACTTACTGCTGCTTGTTAACAATCAATCATGTATCTGTACGGGCGACCGGCAATTAGCTTTCCCTCCTGCCTGCTCAATTGGTCAAAGGAATATCTTTACATATGCGCATCCATCCTACTACGCTGCACGCATTATTCGGCGTAATGATGGCGGATGTACTAAAACAAAAAGGAAAAAAATCCTACCTCGCCACGGATCGTAGCTAGTGCAAGGAGCAGGATGGGAAGCTGGTGGTTTGATTGGACGCGCATCATAAATCGAGCGGGGGATTGATGGTCCTGTGCTAACGAAGGTGAATCCTAGGATCGTGGGCAGGGTTGGTTGATTTGTTGGTTTACTAATTATTTGCTCCCATGCGTCGATCCACGACCGTCCCTGTTCGTCGCGGATGTAACTGGGTGACTGGGGACACCGGATTCCTATCATATGTCCTTCAGTATGTTGCTCTTGACGTTCTTAAGCTTGTCTAGCCGCTTCAGCAGATGGTTGTTCGATGTTTCTAGCTCCTCCAAACGATCCATAGCTTCGCGGTTCTGTTGGGAGTAATGAAAACGGGGCATGGTTAGCATTAAGCTTAGCATTTCTACGGTCATGTATCTTCAGCATGTTAGTGAAACAGTATTAGCATGTGAACAGCATTTCAGAAACAATATAATAACACTTGTTGATATTTCTGCGGATTGCGTTGAAAACGCACAACAGAACGCTGTAAACGGACGTGTGTAACAGTGTGGAATGGAACTTGACACAATGATTGGTCCAAACCATTGGAGGTTCAGTAGGAATTAATATTAAACAGGACTTTATCGATTAAAAGAAAGCAACAAAAATAAAAAAAAATCACAAATTAACAAACATGATTCGCACGGTGGAATGAAATGAAATGACAGAAATGAAGCATATAAGGCAGGGTGTGTATAACAACAACACAAAAACAGTACCCTTCTTCTTTGTGTCGAATATTATGGACATGAAGATTAATAACACATCCTTCCTCACCACGGCAGAGGACGAGGATTCATGAGGATCGTTTGATGAGCGTAAAGTGTGTTGCGTAGTTTGCTAAAACTAATTTGTGTAAGCATCAAACGAAACGAAAAACAAAACACACACACACAAACGGGCAATCAGGCCAAAACTTACAAACGTTCCACACTAGGGAAGAGGGAAAAACATCACGTAACTCAACATACCGTTCAGTTGAACAAAACGTGTAACTAAATAACGCTGTGCGATAGATATATTGGGCACGCACGCGCCGAACAGGCAGACACATCTCGCTAGATGAGTTGGTAAACAGAATGTGATAACGCTTCGGTAGATGCCTCCAAAAGAGGCAACCAGATGATGGCAGTGGTTTTGGCTTTGCATAGAAGTGGCCCTAAAAGGTTCGCAAGGACAAGGGGGTGCAGTGTGACGAAAGCCACAGTTCACTGACAGTGACACTCGTCCCAGTATTGAGTAATTATTGGCTGCAAGCGCCACAGCGTTATCAGCCGTACACCCGCGCGTAGAACGAAACGAAATGGAAGAAAGACAACATTCAATGCAACGTTTCGCTGTGCCGCCGCCGGATTGGTTTCCCTGTCTAGACTGGCATGTAAAGCGCATGTTGGGCATTACAGGCGTTAGTGCTTACCTCGCGTTGCAGCTTTCGTCGCTCAATCTTAAGATCGCTTTCCGCTTTCTCTGCCGCCTCGGCCGTGCTCTTGTATCGGATCACCTGCGTTTCCGAGCGTGCCAGACTAGCCTGCAGGTTTGCGATCTCTTGCTCCGCCTTCTGCAGCTTGTATTTATACTCCGTGATCAGCTTGTTAGCTTCCCCTGAAAGTAGTAGACAGGTCGCGAGGTGTAATTGCGCATGTTGTACCAACGTGGGTCACCAGAAAGCGTCACACCGGACCGGATGTACTTACGTTGCGCATCTTCATAGTCGTCATCGACGAGCGAACCATTCATGGAAGTGTATCGTCTGCCCTTGCTCTTGATATCGTTTAGCTGTTGCTGCAGTGCCTGCAGTTCGGTCTGCAGCTCGTGCTTTTCGGCTGCAAACTTCTTCAGTCTTACGTCTGGAATCGAGAACAGACAAAAATGAAAACCGTGTTAGTGCTAGAGGCCACATACACAAAGCGGAGAATCTCGTTTACCCACCTAATGAGCCGGGAACAGATTTGAGCAGTTGTGCGTTATCCGCTGTGACTAGGGCGCGGTGCGCATCCGTACCATCCTCATTCTCTACCGTTACTATAACTAGTCCGTGCTGCTCTATCAGTGCATCACGCTCCTGAAGCTGGCCCTGCACGAGCTTCAGCTCTTCGCTGAGTTTGTCGTTGTTACGCTTCAGCGCTTCCCGGTCGCGACATTTTTCCCGATACTCTCGCTGCAGTTGCGAGTGCGACTCTTCCACCTCCTCTAGCTTGTCCTTCAGCAGCTGAATTTGATAGTTAAGCGAGGACCGTTCATTGTCTAACTGAGCGTTCGCAATCATCGCCTTGCGGAAACGCTCCTCCACGTCCTAAAAGAAAATTTAAGAACATGTTAACATTCAGATAACAATCACACCGGGGATCTTTGCTGTAATCCTCGTCGGAAATGCGACTAACAATGCATTTCAAGGCGCAAAATTGTCTAAACGGGGACTGTTTTTCCTAGACTATCTTTCATTTTTATAGCTCTATCTAGTGAATGAAATGGAGAATGCAATCAGTTCCATTTTTTCCGATTAAATGCATCATTCATCCCCATATTTCTGATTTTCCTTAATTAACGAATCTGAGCTGTTGGACGGTGGTGGAACCTGACGATCGCGATGACGAGTTTGAAACAAATAAAGCGGAATAAAGGAGTTTCCGGGGTTGACCCTTTCGGCACGACGTACTTCGACGTGAACCGGAATGATCCCTTGTACTCACCTTCAGCTCATGCCGAAGATCCCGTAGGCTACGTGCTTCCTCCTCTAAGGAATCCTCACTGTTACGGCGGGACGATAGGGCACTGCCGCGCGTCACTGCGTTTTGGGCCAGTATGCGGCTCGTGCGGGGTGTGGCAACCATGTTGGCTGGTTCGGACAAACCGATCGACTGCTGCTGCAGATCAAACACCCGGTCGGCTGTTTGCTCCAGCTCTTTCTGTTGTCGCTCCAGTTCTCGCATGCGTATTTCGCGAGCCTCTGCACGTGCCTGACGCCTAGCTGCTAATCGCGCCTCGGCCTTAAGATGTAAGCGGGAACGAAAGAGAGAGAGAGAAAGAGATAGGATAATGTTAAGATAGTGGCAGGCAGGCGCGGAGAGTATTCACAAGCGACAAAACGACACGATGGGCACGTACGGTAGACAGATGAGAAATGGTAAACACAATATGCGACACATAATTAATACTACATCCGGAACAAGCGACTGCTAGTCGCGACAAAGTGTGCTAGATACAGATGGTCTAGATGAACATTCCCAGACAGAAGATGAGTAACAACACGGATAAGCTTATGGAACACGACTGGACGAAGAACTCGCAATTAGAAACCCTCACCAGCAGGAATTCAACAGAGCGTTCATGAGGAGTTGATCAACCAGAGAGTATTCTCTTACAGGTATTCAGCGCCTGCAACTTGATAGCTGTTTGATTAGACACATAATACTCCCTACTGATGCACGTAATCTAATCACATTCCTTTGATTTGACCTTTGTTTAAGACTTTTCTCATACACAATATGAATCGCTTTCCATCATCGTCATCGGCGACAGTGACACAAAAGCGATGTAGGCTCTATGAAGCATGTATCTTTACACCAATATTCCTGTAACACAACACAAAATGTATGATTCATATTTTGGACGTACTACTAACATTGATTCCCATCTCCAGAACACCCATATCGACAGAAAATGTGGTAAAGACACTGAGGAAATCTTTCGTAAGCGAAACCCACCACCCACAATGCGAAAGAGTGAACCGTGTCTCATCCAGAAAGACGCAAACGACGCCCGACGTTGAAAGCGTGCCTGTCGTAACGCGAAAAGTTAATAACCTACAATGTCACTAGCGCGCTCGAGCAGCTCCACAAACGATTCGTCCTCCTCGGAACTAAACTCGTCGCCGGTGTGTGAAACCGATAGTCGATGAAACTGGCGGGGTGGTTCGTAGCTGTACAGCGGATGGGATCCATGTTGGCGAAGAATTTCTGGATCCGGTTGCGAGGATGCGTCATGGAAGCTGTCGCTGTGAACACTGCTGCTGTTGCGACTCGCATCCCGGGGCAGCTGCTCGGGTGAAGACGTATCACTGGCGTTAGTGCGGGCGATATAATGTTCCACATCCGCCGGAACCGGAACCAGGTTCCGGTTTCCCCCTTCGAGTGCTGAGCGGTCGAGAATTTTCTGCATCGAGGTGTCACCCTCGAGCGACCCCAACGTCAGTTCACTTTGGGCTAGCTCATAAATGTCTCCCTCACTACTGGTATCGCTCTTGGAAACACCATCACTGAGGGCAGCACCATTATTGGAAGATGCCCCAGCAGTATGTTCGGCACCGTTCAACACACTGTTATTGCTATCCATCTCGGACGACCCTATTTGCTCATAGCAATTTTGCATTACGAACAAACCCAAACCAACGTTCAATGGAACTGTCCACTCTGCACTTGTCATACAAAGAGTTTGCACTGTTCGGTATCGAGAGCAATTTTTTGATCTAGTGGCATAGTCGCTTGATGAATCGAAGATGTCATCATCCACCGTTGACAGTACGGATTTGAATTGACTGTTTGAATTGACAGTCAAGCATTTGGAAGTGTCGGTTGAACGGTGGCAGTAGCGGGATACATATTGAGTTTTAGCTCGGTAGTGTTAGAGCTGTTCGACCTAGGGCACACTGACGAGATGCGTTAAATTGGCACACCTCATCCATCCGCCCACACCATTATTCCGTAAGACCGTTGCGATGTAAATGAGGCATAGATCAATGACGAACAAACATTGATGATACGCATACACACGCACACACGCACGCACAAACTAATGTTTACGCACTGAATAGTTTTAGCTAGACGTGATCTCCTGCTCATCACAATAACTTGTTCGGGCACGATAGATAATGAACTAGGGCATTGTGAAGATAAACGTGCCCACCGTTCGAGAGCCCACGGAGAACTATACACGGCCACTAACGTTCGCACCGTACGGCAAACGGTGTTCAAATGTCGGAGCCCATTGCGAGTAGGATCGGTTCCAGGCAGCGCGTATGTGTAGCGAAACGAGCACGAACGAGCAGTGAAAGTGTATGCGAGATCCGACCACGATCATTGAGCCCTCGCCCAATTGGACGACGGCGGCGGGATAGTATACAGTGTGTACGTTAGGTTGATCTTTGAAGGCAAGAGAAGCTACACGTAATACACGTTCCCACTGCTGTCTGCGAAAAACAAACATTCCTGCCCGTGCACGTCACCGTACGCATCCGGGCTAACAATGGGCTGAAGAAGCGCAGCGGGTCCCATCACACTATCGGAAGAACCTGCCATCTTCACACCTCGCTGCCGAGAGGACATATTCGCCATTCGTACCTGGTGTACTAAACCGATCGCACACTATTATTACACCGGTCCAGCTGCAGCTAGTTCGTTCCCAACCGACACAGATCGCTCTCGTGGGAAGAACATTCGGCATTTGGAACTGTGTGCGTTCGAAATGGTGAACAACATAACGGTCGCCGTGTTTATTCGAGGGAAGGGATGTAGATTGAGATTTAGAAGCAGTGTATTACGTCAGTCATCAAATAGGTGACGGACAGAGACAGACACAGAGAACAATTGCCTACGAATGTCTGTCGGTGGTATACAGTATGACTAAGAGACTAATAAAAAGCAAAAAGAAGCCATAGGGTTGAGGAAATCAGAAAAAAAACAAAAACGATCACAATGAAGACTTTAACTCCTCCACATCAAACCCACTCCAGATGAAATTTGTCTTTATATGAAACAAAAAAAATCTGGTACTGGTATTTGGGCTGTAACTAATAAGAATTACAGTTTAACTATAGAGAAATTGTTGTAATTGAGAACAAAAAAAAACAATAGAATTTTATACCGTACATCAAAGCTGACAAACGGTCGTGTTGTGCTAGTAAAAGGTCACAAACAATTGCCCCTAGCCGGATGGAAGTGAACAATCAACACAATGGTGAATGTGAGAACAGTTCCCAAAGCGAGAAAAAAAAACAGAATGAGATTTAACGACTATCGGGGATAGAAATAAACCCTCGATTGCCTAGAGGTGGAGGTGGCTATTTAAATTTGCGCTTTAGTTGTGATGTCTGCATAACATTTTAAGTAAGTTTTTAAACTAATAATACACTGAACTAATGTTGTGACTTTTAGTTTACAAAATAGCCATAAAAGAGAACGAAGCAAAGAGAGTCTCAATGTTTCCTCCGCGTTGGTGTGTTTGTGCAGCTAAATAAGGTATTTAAACCGTGCGCATCCTCGGCAGCAAACCCGTCCGCAGGCCACAATGCATCAACCGAAGCCCAGCGAATTGAACACTGCAAGGCTAAGAGCCGCCAAAAGAGGCACGATCTGCATGATGCGTTGTTACACGCTCTATTAACTCACTGTCGAGCAAATATGTAGGTGTGCCTTTTTTCACTATTTTGTTTGTTTGTAACGCGAAGAAATGCGCACATGCTTTCCATCTCGGATGCACTGTCCAATGATACATTTTGGCACATCGATCGTCTTCTCACCAGACGGTACTGGAAATCTGTTGCTAATCGGAGCGAAGAACTCAATCACCAACCGCGTTAGATATAGGGTGGTAGCTTCATGGTTTAAATACATTTATAGCAATAACTTTTCGACTGAAGAAGGAAATGGAAGTTCCCTTACACAATCGACCTAGTAGAGATGATTTTTCTGTGGAGAGTTGATACAATACCAACTATTTTCCTCTTGGTGGGATTTGATATTGTTCCTGACGTGTAAAGCTCTCCTTACAAATACAATTCCGAACTGGCGCATCTAAAAAAATCCTAAAATAATTATTTAATAATTTTTAAACCTGTTAACGTTTTAATATGTTTGAATCGTAATCATAACGAACGAATTCCAGCATAGCACTGAATATCTGTGGTCCCACATTCCGTACAGGCGGCTTTCATTTGCAAACAAGCCAGGAAGGAAAGAGTAAACATTGTAAAAGATACGACTAGTGAAAGGTATGCTTTCTTCCCATACTGACCGCCGCACAGGGTTTCCGTGGTTTTGTTGCGCAAATAAATTGTCAACACGTGCAAAAGGAAACCAACACGACGGTAGGGGTTATATTTAGCAAACACAACTGCATTTGCAATTGCATTTCCTCGGCACACGCAGCGCGAATGTGTGAATGAATAGGTGTGACGTTACTGTCCTAGCCAAGCCTAACATACTCGTTGCCAACCGCACAGTGTTACTCACGTAGCGCCACGTTCCCTTGACGGCTAGGCCTTTCGGTTGACCGGCAGCTTCCAGCTCGAGACAATCGCTTAGCGACGGTCCATACTGATGCTGCACCACCAGTTTGCTGGCGAGCGAGTTTTGCTGCGGCTTAAGCTGCACCATGCTGCCTCGATGGGCGACGTTTCGAACGTCTTTGATTGGAGATGCGTTGAAGATTACTAAGCAAACTGGACGGAACAGTCGGAACGATTTACGCACGGCGCGAGCTTATTTAATAACTTATTTTACTCCTACAACACATCGAACCGGCTTTTGTCACTACGCGCGATCTGATGTAATTTTGATCACTTCTGAACGTGGTTTCACAGAGCACAAGCACACCGCCGTACAAGGGAGCCTTCACCACGCGGTAAAGCAGCTGACACTGCAACCGAACGCACGCACACACCGTGTCTCTTCTGCAGTCACAGAACAGCAGCAGCAGCAGCAGTGTAACGTGCGCGTGCACAACGTTCGGTCAGCCGGGAGCAACTGTTAACGATCCACGGTTGCCGAATGACTTTACCTTCTCCCCGACATCTTCAATCCTGAGCTAGCGCCCCGATGCGCAAGGAGACGCATTTCCGTTCCGACCCAAAGCGTTCGTCACACTGCACTCTGATCCACCCCGACCCTCTCTGCATACTCGTCCGAAATCCGAACGCACTAGGCGAGACAGAGCAGGACAATGCCACTGAGACGGAAGCATGACGACAGCAGCGATCCGTCTGGCAGGCGCGGATTTGTTATTTTTGGACATCCGTCTGAATGGGTCGCGTCCGTACGCGTGTCTTGCGAAGCCCCGGCATCAAACTGCGGCTCGGAAGTGTGCATCACGGTGGTAACATGCGTGCGTGCGTGCTGCTTGGGTGCAAGTTTTGGCACTCCCGTACAGGGGAGGCACGCACGATCACGATCATCCAACGCTATCGACCTTGTTCTAGTGATGGTACGCAAACCACAGTCACTATGCACACCATATGCAAACAGAACGATGCGTTTTTGCCCAATAAAACACTCCGGAAGTGAAAATTGTTGTGAAACTTCCATATTAGCCATATTGACGATCCGGTGGTGTCGTATGCTCGATTTTTTAACGGCCAAAATCCAAACGGGATCAGCGCTCTACATTCTTACTACTATCGGGCTTTGCTTGGATAAAAAAAAGAAGTCTATTAAATAAAGATAAAAACTAGCTTGTAAAGCGATATGTGTTTTACCTTTGAACCCAATTAATTTATACATTTCTTGCACACATTAATTGCTTTGAATAAGTATTTGCTCATATTGATGTAATTGTTTTGCTTCGACGTGAAAATTTACGCCCAAATGTCTTTCCACACTGATAGGAATTGAAGCAGCGGTTCATTTTTTGAAAAGAGCTCCACCAGGTTCGTGCATAAAGTCCCATCACTAGATTGATTGTACCAAGGAATGTCCGTTCATTTTGCATACAACCATCGTCGCATTTGCTACACATTTTCAAACGAACACGAATGAACACCGGTGGCAACTGCTACGCTAACTCTCGGAACGAAAGTGATCCAGCCTACCTCTGAATATATTGGCATCATCTTTCTTTTTTCTTCTTTCCCGTACTGAACACCATCATTCGGTATTGATCGTCCATTGCATCGTTACGCGTTTATCAAAGCGTTAGCGGGAAAGGGAAGTGCTGGAAAACAATACTGATGCGGCACACCATCTGTCAACGGGTGTCGCGTCTTTTGGTCCTCCCCAAAATGCTCCCTCGAAACTGCACAATACAATAGCAAAGGGCCGACATGGCAGGAAGGGAGGAACAGGAGAGCGAACAAAGCTGACAGATTCCTCCGGAACCAGATTGATGTGTCTAACGTCCAGGTCAGGCATTGCAACCGAACCCGCGCTCACGTCACGACACGCCCGTCTATCTTTAGCGCGCGAATCACACGAGCGCTCATGTGACACCGGGTCTCCGCCGTGTGTCAATGTTTCATCGTTCGCGCTGCATCGCGTTTCTTGCTTTTTCCGGTATCTTTTTTTTTTGTTCCAAATACTGCCGGTAACCCCCTACTTCTGATGATGGAGAGGGCGCCGCCAAAACGCATATCGAACGGCCGTGTATTACGGGTCCAATGAAATGTGTGGAATCGGCATACAAAGGAACCGCTGCCGATACTGTCCCCATCAGTGTATCAGTGATCCTTATAAAACAGCTTCCGAGCATTGTCTCTGTGTGTGAGGAGAGAGAGAGAGAGAGTTTTTTTTCGCGTAATTGTTACTCATGTCTGAGGAAGTACAATAAATAGAATTAGCCAGTTGGTGGAGCGATCGCTGGAGGCAAATCGTCTGGGTGCAGGAAAGCGCAACATTGCGATGCACTTCACCGATGGTTGGGGAGACATGCATTTTCGTCTTCGCCCGACCCCGAATGAAAACGTCCTTCTGGGAAAGGTTCTTCCCGGGGGTTGAGAGGTTTAATTTTAGTCACTTTTAGCGTGTATGGCACACCGCGTACATCGGTGTCGGAAACCGTAACGATACAGCAAAATCTTGCATTACTTAAATCTCGGCTTTAGTGCGAGTGTGTGTTTTTTTTTTGTTCTTCTTATACTATTTAGTCGGGTTCCATTGCAGAAATTATCTTATTCCATCGCCAAGTTTAATTTCATTGCGAAATGGTCAATTAAATTATCGCTCACGGCGCAAAGCTC
>KI425066.1:1554-12207 GCA_000473375.1 Anopheles culicifacies | reverse complement strand
TGCTGCTGCTGTTGCGAACTACCGCCCAGCACACCGACCACACCACCACCGGCCGCCGCTGCGGCAAGCATCTCCTGCGTGAGGTCATCCGGGACGCCGGCCGCGCCCATACGGGCGACCGGATTGTCCGGCGAGTTGCGCGTCGTCAGCAGTACCTGCGGTTGCCGCGCCAGATTGTCGAGCGTTTGCGTGATGCTGGCAAAGGTCGGCCGATGCGTACGCTGCTTCTGCCAGCAGTCCAGCATTAGCTGGTACAGCGCCTCCGGACAGTCCATGGGCGCCGGCAACCGGTAACCCTTCTCGATGCTCTTGATCACGTCTTGGTTCGACCAGTTCCAGTATGGCCGCTCGCCGAACGACATCACCTCCCAAAGTACAACGCCGTACGACCACACGTCCGATGCGGAGGTAAATTTGCGGAAAGCTATCGCTTCCGGTGCCGTCCAGCGGACTGGTATTTTTCCACCCTTGAATGAAACAAACAAAAAAAGAAAAACAACCATAAAATATCAAGATCCCGCCTAAACCTGGGCGGTAGCGTTGGCTGCAAGAGAATAAATACCCGTGTCGTGTACGCGTCGCTCGCGTTTTCGATCTCACGCGACAGCCCGAAGTCAGCAATTTAGCACACCAGCAACGAATTGACCAGCACGTTCCGGGCGGCCAGATCCCGATGGACGTAGTTCATGTCGCTCAGATAAGTCATACCGGCGGCAATACCGCGCAGCATGCCGATCAGCTGGATCGTCTGGAACTTGCCATCGTTCGCACGCAGAAACGTGTCGAGGCTGCCGTTCTCCATGTACTCGGTAATGATCATCACCGGGTTCGAGCGTGTCACCACACCCTGCAGGAAGATCACGTTCGGATGCTCGAATTGGCCCATGATGGAGGCTTCGGTCAGGAAGTCACAGCGCGCCTTCTCCGACGAGCCCGGTTTGAGCGTTTTGATTGCCACGTCTATCTCCTGCACAAAGTTTGGCGGTACCTTCAAACGGCCACGGCACACATCGCCAAACTCACCGCCACCTGGAACATAGGGAAGCGTGCGATGCGTCATTTGTGCTGCCCCGGAACAATCCATACCCGTCACTTACCAATAATGGCCTCGATGGTGATGTAGCTCGCATCGATCTCCCGCGCAAACTCGCGTATCGCCTGGTTCGGGTCTTCGTACGTGTGCGGATCCACATAGCTCCGGCTGGTGCCGAACAACGGTGTGGTCACTGCAAAATTATTACGACGTTGACGGTAATATCCGTATGAACCACCTTTTGTTTTTTTGTTTGTTTTTCATTGTTTTTGTTTTGTTTTATTCCGCACAATTTACAACGGCAAGCAAAGCAACACCGGTACACACGCAAGTGATAACGGCGGCCAAGCAAACCACACATACACACACACCCAGCAAAAAGAAAAACAGCCAGTTAAGTAGCAGTGCAGCACCACAGCAGTCCAACATGAGTACGGTAAGGCGGGAAAGCAGTACAGAAGTTCAAAAGCAAATACAAACAAACATTGTACAGTTCACCAAGCGGCCCAAAACCCAGCCAGCACACGGTGGTACGGTGAGAAGATGCGAAAACAAAAATAGCGATTAAAGCAAAGCGTTTAGCGTACGGTGTATAACACAAAAAGTTGTTTTTTTTTAGCAAAAGCGTTGACCATTTCGTAAGATTACAAATTAGCGAGCCGCAGAAAAAAAACACCATGCACAGTTGCAACATTAGTCAATTTTTTAGACAATTATTTGAAGATATTATAACCAGACAGGTGTTTTTTTTTGTGTGGTTTGTTATAAAACAAATTTATGCAAGCGATTTATGCGCAAGTGTAGCAGGCATCATTGAAAAAACAAATACATATTTTAATTATACGAAAGAAACACACACAGCCAAAAAATATAGGAGAAAAGAAAAGAAAAAAAAGAAAAATAAAGAAAGCAAAAATTAGTTACAAAGCGGTTGTTTTGGTTTTGTTTTTAGCATTTTTTTTTTAATCTTTTCTAGGGATAGAGGAAGGTTTTCTTTTTTTTTTTGGGTGGAACGAGAACAAAGGGTGTTACAGTTAGGGAGTTAAATGCCCTCTCTAGAACTCTTTCGAACTACATGTGGGAGAAGATACTATTACAGGGTAATTCTAAATTTTATACTAATTTTCAACTATGTCTTTTATGTTCTTAAGTAAAACAATAATGAAAAATGTTGTACAAAACTTGGAATCCCCTGCACCACTGTTGTTAATAACTATTACAGCATGAACGGAAACATAATATACCGTGAGCAAAATGGCAACCATATATAGAAAGCAAGCCCCCTACACCGACATGAGCCGGTGTGCGGTTTAACAAACTTTGGCTTTCGCATATAAAATAACCCCGCAGAGAAGAAATGTTAATAATGCTTGCTGCTAATCAGCCCGATTCTGGTTTATTTAAAACCATAGCGAGAAAGTAACGTAACTGTAGGCACACGATAATAAGGAGCAGCCCACGACCGCAATTAAGATCAGTGTTAAAATGGGAAACTGGTTTAAACTGTGTAGGAACAAAAACAAAAGTAGACGTCAACATTTACCATTGCTTTTCATCGTTTTGACAATCGGGGTCGTGTCCATTGCGTGAACTAAGAGAGAGAGGTTGTTGAAAAGCACACGTGTGTAGGGAAACATAAAAACAAATAGCATAATTAAAAAACGCGGTAGTAGATAACACATATTACAAATATATAGCAGCAAAACAAACAAACAGCAACAGGACATTCAATCGTGACAGTGGTTACGGAATCAATAAGACAAAACAGGCACGCACACACATACACGAGCACACAAATGAAATATAGCAAATAAAGGAAATGAGAAAGAGGAAGAAAGAGCGCGAGAAGGAAAGAACAAATAGTAGCAACGATTTAAGGATAATGTGTCTAACAAAAAAACAAAAACAATAACATAAATTACACACAATTGAAGAAGTGGGCATGAGAAAGTTGAAACATACATAATTTCCCTTCTAAGCTTTAGATAAAACAATATCCTTGCTGAACAATCAAAGCACAACGTGATACGTAAATCATGAAACGAACAGCATCAACTCGCAAAAAAGACTCGACAATCATACAAACGGAACCACAGCCATCATGTAACGTTTAAGCGCAAATGGAGCGTACAAAGTACTACGATTTTGAACCAGAAACAAATACAAACAGGTTGTTGAGAAACTGGGCGCAAAATGGTTGCGCAAACTTTAACACTTACTATATGTTACTACGAGTCCTTTTGGAATACGGTTGTAGAAGAGTATATTTGGTGGGTTGTGCAATAATTTTGTTTGTTCATATACGACGTTAGACCAAATTGCGACGACAGGGAAAGGAAGAGAGAAAGATACGAAACGGTGAATAATTTATATGAATAAAACAACGCTTCGTTCGTTGTAAGTAAGTGTGTAAAGTTGTTTCCCCTGTGTTGCTTTTGCATGAAATTATTTGATCCGATTGTATTTAGCTAGCCTTCGACGATCGATCGACACGGACCGCATACACACACTGGTAGAATGTATCAGGAACGTTGCGCACGCTAGGAAGTGAGGAATTTATGTGGCATCTATGGTTATAGGTTATTTGCTATCATCCGTTTTAGGATGCTCCGTTCCCGTGATCTCTTTACGGCTTCATTCTTCTTGGTAGACACGACAACGCGATATCCTATGAATTAGAGCGCTTCATGCAATACACAAACACACACACACACACACGCACACAGCTATACGAATGCACACGTTTGTAGGGAGGGAATCGCGAAAGGATCAAAATAATGGAATGGAGAGCCCTGATTATTTGAGAAGGATGAAAGAACTACAGCACAATACCTTCGTTGCTTGCATAATCCAACGGCAATGGCAGATGGTTGTTCGTTTTCTTGTCAATCTCATCGTGGTTTTTAGAGCGCAAAAACACTACCGTTATAACGATCACTAAAATGATGGAAAGGGCAAGGATTAGCGCATATGTTCAGTTTGTTATGAAGTCTTCCAGATCATAGACGATCGGAAATCATTGCGTGAAGAAATGTTTCAAATGCTCCTTCTTTGTGTGTCTGCTTTCATTTTCAACATTTCGTCAAGTTTGATCGTGCCTGGCCTGGAGACTCAAAGAATAAACATACCCAGCACCAAGATGAACACTACAGTCACTGTAGTACCGGCCACGATACGCATCTGGAACGAATCGTCGTACACTAAAAGGGGGCGAACAGAAAGGCAAACAATTAGCAGCGTATGGATTGAGTGTGAATAGAAAAGGAAAGCACATACCTGGACTGACGCTCTGATGCGTTTGAGCGTACACGATATTGCTGAACGTTCCCCAGCCGTTGAGCGTTTTGCAGCGCACCTGGAAGCCGTACTCCGTGTTTTCGAGCAGGTCACCAATGTGCACCTTCGACTCCTTGGTACTCAGCACCGACTTATTCATAGCGTCCACCTCCGACTTGGGGAACCACCGTACCTCGTAGTACTCGATCGGTGAATCACTGTGGATCGGCTTATCCCACACCAGATCGACGTCCTTATTCGTTATCTGTATCACTCTGCACATGCAAGGGAAAAATAGAACAATAAACGCTTGTTATAGCATCATTTGCTTACGCAGGTGGGGGGATTGTCTTCACATACTTTACGTTAAACACTGTGCTGAGGATGGCCGATTCGGTTGTGAAGGTGATTTCGGCAAACTCGGTCTTTATGTCGTCCAGATCGGACCCGGAACCGGATCCACCGGCACGTGCATTCACCATCACCATGGGCGGTTCGGTTGCGTGATATCCGCCACCGGCAGCACCAAGTGATGCGCTACCGTTCTCGAACCCACCCGCACCGTGTCCACTGTCCGGCGGTACAATTGGGTAGGACACACCGTGCTGTGAGTGCACCTGCACCGTATAGGTCGTGACTGGTTCGAGGTTGGTCAGCGTTAGCTTCGTATCGTTGAACGTTTCGCTCGACGGATTGAACACCACGTTGGAGGTGCAGGCGGCACAGCGCACCCGGAACACGATATCGCTCCGGAACTTGCTGTCCAGCTGTTCGTCCGCCGCCCGCTGCGGTGCATTCCACGACAGGATGGCGCTGGTTTGATCGATAAACAGCAGCGTCAGGTTGGTCGGTGGTCCGGGCGGTTTGTAGCATGGCATATGCTTGCCATCTCGCGGATGACGATAGTGCCCGCTCAGACAAGGACAGAACGGAGATCCGACCTTGTTCGTCTTCGAGTTCAACGGACAGATCGTGCAGGTGCGCACCTCCGCCGAGCGGAACTTCCCGACCGGACAGACGTTGCACGTCTGCTTCTCCGCGTCCGGCTCGTATCCGACCTTGCACCGGCAACCGCCGGTCAGTATCGTCCACTTGCCGTCGCCCTTGCACAGATAGGTCGGCGTTTCGTACGCTTCCGCGTTCTCCACGCACACACCCATCTGCTGCTCAATGATCGTCACCTCACGCCCGGTTGGCGTTTCGTTGAAGTGCGCAAAGTTGACGGTAACGGCCGGGCAGGTGATGTAGTACACCTTCACCGCGAGCACACTGATGCAGGCGCCCTGGTCCCGGAATGCAAAGTACACGCCCTTCTTCGTGACGGCGATACTCTTCACCTCCACGTTAATGTCCACGTCCGAGTTCTGGTTGAACCGGCCCTCGCCAGCGGCAATACGTCCGATCAGCTTGTAGCTTTCCGGCTGCCACGGTGGCGGTTCCCGGGTCGCTGCATCGAACTCGTAAAACAGCAGGCTGAACGTTTCCTTGCACGACAGCGCATTGCCGGGAAACAGCGAACAGTCGCGTATGGTGAAGTGGATCTCGATGTACAGCCGGTTCGCTGGTCCACGGTCGATGAACGGTGACCACAGCCAATTGTTCACGTTGTTGTACGCCACATCGCACACAACGTAGCTACGCCAGTTGATACCCTTTACGAAGTTGGTGAACGACTCCTCGACCCACTGTGATCAGCAATACAGAGCAGATGAAAACAATAACAAACCATTAGTTTTAGAAATAAAAAAAAAAACAAAAGCATTAATTGATAAGTTCTCATCGCGCATCGATTACTGATTCGTTTCCAACGAACGATGAGGGGTTATTGTTAACACCCTTCCCTAATAAGGTGATGTATGTGCGCGTTGCTTAATTAATTTCTCTTAACGCACCAAGATGTCACGCAGTTCGGAATTCCTAATTGGATCTATTGTATTACCATCGTTAGCCAGCCACATTTTACAGACCCATCAGCAAGCGGGACATTGGAAAACAGCCTACGCAATTTACGATTGTTTCTAACAGATTCATTAAACGACTCCTCTTTAGAGGACGAGATATGAGAGGGAGCTCTGGATATTGGTTTTAAAGTTATAATTAAAGTGTCACTATTGATCGATCATATCCTATATTCAAGAACCCTTTAGAATATTGGAAAATAAATTCTTGAGACTTATTTGCAGTACTAAAGTGCCTTTAAGCTTTTAGGCTTCATAGTATTTTTGGTTAGTTCAAGTTAATTCCATTATGACAATTCAACATCTTTCTTCAAATCATTCATCTCCTGTTTTCTAAATATATGTCTAAACCCTATCCCTATCCTATCCACGCACAACGACATCATGCTCTCTTAAATTGATATCTGTCTTCTTCTCTGACTCTTGCTCCATTTTGATCGACGACTAACGATTAGAGCACCGGACGCTTGATTTTTTTTTTGTCACGCCATAGCTTTAATGCTTCGATTTCCAAATAGATGACTACCACTCTCCACCGGGTATTGTGCTTTGGGTACGCGGTGGAAGAAAACCCGCCAGCGCGTCGGTTGTATCGCGAGTCGCAAACAGGTTTTGCCCAGAGTGTCCCATTACCGCCGTTCGGCATTCCCATCCATTCTCATCGATACCGCCCGCCCGTACGGATGGAACACACGTACACCAGCAGCCAAATCCCTTCTCTCTGACACTGAATGTGGGGGCTATAAACTGAACCCACCCGGGAGTTTAGTTTTCTTTCGTTTTTTTGAAGATACACAGGCCGCATAAAACGCGCATGCACCTGTTGGATGGGCGGTTGATCTTCTCCCACCACCTTATCATGTGTGTGTGTGTGGCGTCCTTTCTTTCTCGCCAAATTCCACCGGATAGCGCCTCGGGTTCAAATTAAGCTGCCGACTCCCTCTCTGTAGGCTAATGATGCTTAAAAACGCTAAGATGCGCAACGCTTGTCTCGTTCGTCTTTATCGTCTTTTCCATTTTAACTGTTCGCCTATGCCTTGGTTGGGTTCGCTTCCGAACTAAACCAGTGCGCTTCCAAGTGCGTGCACCGATTGGGAGGTCGTGGCTTTCATCTAGAACACTCACACACAAGGGACAAGACACAGTGCCATGCGGCCAACGAATACAGGCTACAGGTTTGGCTTTATACCAATATTTTATTGCTTCTAATTTGACTTTTTATGGACGAGAAAAGACCGACCAAGATCATCATCATCCGGGATCGCGTACGGTGGGCGAAGGTGGAAAGGGGAGGCGAACTTTAAAGTCAAATTATTCGGCAGATAGCTCATCTTCTACGGCGCAATTCTTGGGGGGCTATATCTTAACAGGTGCCCATTTCCCGAGGATCCCGCCAGTAGGCACATCCCGCCGTTGAGGAGGCGCTACTGTGGAATGGGATTTAGCGGCCATGTCTCCTCATCTACACACGCTCGGTTTGAGAGCCGCAGCGTTAACAGCCACCTGGAGAAGCCGGCCGAAAAAAATATGAAGCATGAAAGAGACATCTTCTTTGTTGCCTTTATTGCACTACCGATTGCATTTCGTTTCGTGATCTCGCGTGCCACACAATCAACCCCAGAGGAGCGCAAGGAAGGTGACGGTAGCGTGGTTCATAAAAGAAAGAGCACAGATGATAGAATATCAAAAATATCTTCTCGTTTGCCTTATAATCCTAAATGATGGTTGGCTCGCTTTAATTGAGTGAAGGCATTTCTTCACGGTGGGACACAACGCCGCCATTTCTTTTATGAAAATTTGCATACATCAGAGTTATCGTGTGTTTTACCACTTCAAAACCGGACAAGGTTTTTTTTTTTGCTTGTGGGAGCGAAAAATGAAACGATATTTAATATATGCTACCAATTTAGAGACGTAGCAGCAGCACCGACACAACAATCTACGATCGATATGACAGACAGACGCGAAGATGACTAACGATGGGTTTGATTCAGGAAGGCCACCATTATATTGAGGCATAATTTCGAGCCCCATTTGCATAAGAACGCTATCTCGTCATTGGTTTTTTTTTTTACTTAGATCCTAGAGTAAGCGGGTCAACCAACCCGGTTATATCTTAATATCCTCCAATACCCTCTAGGTATTGGACATCATGTTGGTATCTTTGTGACTCGGATCTTGACATTCTTTCCACCATTTCTGGTTACGTCGACTTGAAATTTACCCGCAACAGGATGGTCAATCCTCCCTTCAGTGGAACATTCCTAATGGGATCCGACTCCGGACTTCTCGCAAAAGTTTTGAGCAGAACCGGCACAAATTTCAATTCACAATACGATATTAGCTCAATTGCTTGACGTATATGGGCTTAAGACGTCAGATTTATAACTGACGTTATGATCGACCTCTAAAAATGAATTACAACAAGAAAAAGAAACAAAGAGCAGATCTTCAACGTGCCGCAGGTTCTGGAGCAGTTTTAGATACATAACACTAGACCAAAGGAGTTCGTTGTGCACTAGATCTCTTAACATGTCTATGAGCAGCTGTTGACTGTATATTCTTCAACACCTCACCAGATCAGATGTACTTCAAGATTTAAGATCCAAGAATGTACAAGAAACCGTTTGATCCAGCAGCAAATTAATAAGACTTTTGGCACCTTACGTATATGACAAGAATTGAGGACCCACTACAGTGAAGAGCTCTGAGTATCGTCCTCATCTGTTGATTTCCACATGACAGTAGAATGTAACTAACTAATCAAAAGTCACAAAGGTTATATCTTATATGGTTTGAACGCAAATCTATTCCCATTTGTTTCTCGTTTTTCAACTAATAGCGAAATAGCGATGTACTCACTCCGGGCGTCTGTGCCTGCGGTCCGTAAGGATAGCGGGTCCACTCCAGCGTCGCCTCCTTCGTGGTGTCCAGCAATACAACTGTAATAAAAAGAACAGTAAATGAGAGAATGTTAAATAAATAAACAAAAATATTTTGACACATGTTACAACAAATTCACCCCAAACTTTCTACCATTAAAAGAACAATGGCGGGATATAAAATGACGGATGATTTTATGCGACTTTTCGTGTGTGTGTGTTTTTTTACGATCGATTGTACGGTGTTTTATTACTTGCCGTTTCCATAAATGCACAGGGATGTGTCGTGGTTAAAGCTTTAAAGCATACTGCCTTACGGTGCTTTGCACACGTCATTTTACTGTCTAAAGTGCGTCCCATCACTTCATCATCATACCCTCCCCGCCCCTCGGCGGTACACACCAGCCAAGGGAATGCTGCGGCGTGTCAATCGACTCGGGTATATGGCGATCGGAAGAGTTCTCTCTTCACGGTTCGCCAGTTTAGCGTTAAACAAATCTAGCAAATGCACCAGGGACCGGATTGATAGGGTCCCAGATCGAAAGGATACCACACAAACACTGTACGCGACAGCAGGAAGAACGACAACCAGCTCCTACCTAACGTATTTGCGTGTGTCGGTGCACTATGCGGGTCATTTAGATAATTTATCAAAAGACCGCTCGGCACACCACCGAACATGCTGTAAATGGGGCAATGGTAAAGGCGGGTTGCATCATCGTCAACGCATCGGATGCACCGCTGATGCACACACTTTCCAATTACACGTACACGGCCGCGTAGATTGTGGCGTACGTACAATTTCCCGGTACCGGTGCTGCGGCGCACTAGACTCGTGTCATTGAGATCGTCCAAGAGCAGACGCGCGCGCGCGTGTGTGTGTGTGTGTACTCTTTGTTTGGAGTTTTACCTCTTTTTTTTATTAATGGAACGGTTTCCGTTGCCTTTGCCTGGCGTTTTTACTACTTCTTCTTATCGTTCCCGCTAATGATGATGCGACATTCGATGATGCGTTATTTTAATTCAGTTCCCCGGGAGTGAACACATTTGCACCTCCATCTCGTTCCGCTCAGGTCAGTATATCGTCCCGTCTGCATGGCCTAACCTGTGCGTGGTGGAGGGTTTTCGTTCTTTGCACTTGGAAACGCAACAGAACCGTCCGTGGAACAGACACAACAAACATTTTGCTCGTTAGTGAGGCGAACTGTTCGGAACCCCATTAGAGAGCGATGGGGTGTTGAGCAGAAAAAGAAAAACGATGAATGTATGCCTGGAGACAAGAGCGGCTACAAAAACTACTGCACTATATCAGCGTGCAAAAAAAAAAAACGATTGAACCCATGTGCCAAACAGAACTTCCTTGCATCCTTTTATGAACGCATATATGACTCTCAAAGGACCATTAAGAAAAAAAAAGAAAAATCTATTCGAAAGCCACGACGACAGGCTAGTAAATGTAAGACATATATTGATATAATCAGATAATAAATTAATTGATAGTTCG
>AXCM01009230.1:0-10625 GCA_000473375.1 Anopheles culicifacies | reverse complement strand
TTAGACTTTGAAGTTATCACCTTTAGACTATTGTGACGCTGTTGCAGATATAACGTTAGGTTTGCATGTTATTTTCAAAAATTGTAGCTCATCGTCTGAAATTCTCGTCGCTGGTTTAAATAAGTAGAAAAATGCTAGACCGGCCCGATACACAAAATCGGCCATATGCGGGGTTAATAAAAACCACAGATTTTTGGTCCTAAGAGAACCAGACCCACGGCACGATTGTCGAATTGTATGACAGGATCTGGGATGCAAATGCATGCGGGATTTGAAATGCATCAACCATGAGTTTAAACGATTGCTGATCTGGATAGGATCAACGCATAGGAAAATTCTAATCAACTCACGCAAGCAACTTTCAAACATATCAAAATCATCGTGTTTTGAACCTTACCAGCACCAATAAACATTGTCATAAGCCTAAACGGAGAACGTCTTAAATTCCGTTGGAACTTGGTTGGCTACTCTCGGGATTTAGTTGAATCGCACTCTGCAGTCTTCTGTCTTGCATAGACCTTGCGGCTTAATTTCCTATATATTGTGAACACTAGCGAGAAGATTAATGAACAATTTAGGACACTTAAGTCCCAGAAAAGGGAGAACGCGTACATTTTTGCATGTGTAAGTGAAGGAAAGCACGATCGAATCGAGAGAGAATGTGTGACTCCGCCAAGAGGGTATCTCCTTTTCTTGTAGAAACACACCCTCATTCTTAATCTGCTTGGCGGTTGAACAATGGACGGTCTCTCCTTCGTGCGGCTTGGACTGAGTTGCCCCTTCTTTGCCCCCTTTTGGAAAAATGACTGATCTTTGGACTTGATGAAATGTACAAATGTCTAAAGTTTCCAAACTAGTTCGTATGGCTTTCTTTATCTATTGCTGTACTGAATTTTATACATCTTTTCTTTAATAACGAATGCAACTTGAATGCAATTAAATTTATTTAATTTTAAATTTATACAATTGCATCTTCAAAAGTACCTACATCAACAGTACATCATTTACGCTTCCATTGTGAACTGTTCATATCCCACCAACATACCGCAACATGACGTTCTACTGGCACAGAATTGCAATTTGAAGTTTTCCGTAGACATTTTATGTATTGTTCTAATAAATTATAATCTAGCGCTAGACAAACAATTGAATAATATCTACTATATTGTTGCAGTACGGTACTCCAATGTGTTTCTTGAACCATACTTTACGTAACAAACAAAAAACTAATAAATACGTCTATTCCGACGAAAAGGTGATATGGATGTTAATAGTACTATCGGTAACGTAATTGTTTAACGATACTTGGTGTGTTTCACGCGTACATGCTTCTCCCGGTCGCCACGCTGACGAAACTGTCGACCACAATGCACACAGAGGTATGGTTTCTCGCCCGTGTGAATCCGCCGATGGTTCTTCAGTGCATCTGCCCGGTAGAAGCGACGGTCACAATCCTCACACGCATGTCGTCGCTCGTTCCGATGTATTAACCGGTGCTGATAAAACACGGAACCGGTCAGGAAGCGCTTGTGGCACACCTCGCACTCATACGGCCGTTCCCCGGTATGGCACTTCCGGATGTGATCACTCAGATCGGGCCGTATCGTGAAGCGTCGTGTACAACCCGGCACGGTACAGGCGAACGGTCTGATCCCATTGTGGAAGCGCAAATGTTGCCAGAGATGACTCGACTGGGTGTACGTTTTGCCACACTTTTCGCACAAGAACTGGCGATGGTGGTTCGATTCATCTTTCGACACGACACGTTTCACCGGCCGTTGGGTGGAGGGCGTCTTCTCCGCCACACTATCGTCACCGGGGCTGGCAATGGAATGGTTCTTTTCGCGATGGGCTAACAGTGCGTAAATGTTGTTGAAAATGCATCCACAGATTTCGCAGCAAAGCCACAAACCGTCCGACTCCACATCATCCTTCCCCAGTACAGCGTTCCGGCGTGGAAAATAATGATGGTTGCTGTAGCGATGTTCGTACAATTCGGGCAGGTTGGCAAACGCGGCCATGCAGGCGTTACAGCTGTACATCAACCTAACGTTCAACAGGTGCGACGCACGAAACTTGCTGTATTCGTCACACTGCGCACGATGCTCGAGCAATACATCCAGGCTGAAAAAGTTCAGCTTACAGAACGTGCATGCGTAGCCGGATGTTGGTAAGTGATGCGCTTCATGATAGAACAATGACGCATAGTCGGAGAACAGGGCGTCACAAAATTCGCACGCAAGCGCCGAATGGATTACCACTATCATTAACTGCGTCTTGAGCAGCCACGGTTCAAATTCGTTCGGCATCCCCATGGTGTACATCACCATAAACTCCCAGTTGTAACGGACGGCATGCACTTCAAAGTGCTTGACATCCGCAAAGATTTGTCCGCAAATCTTACATTTCACCACGACGTCGAACGTTTGCGGATGTGCGTCCGAACGTGCGGTTACTTGCGTCGGTGGTTCTGTGGCCGAGGTTTCCTTGCCGGGATGAAACTTTTGCACGTGACGGGCCAGCCCGGTCATGTACACGAATTTACGCCTGCAGTGTTCGCAATCGAACCTTTTCTTGCTCAACGTTTGCGATTTCCGTCCTGGGCCAGATTGCTGCAGCAGATTTTGCCATTGTTGCGTGTTTTGTGTGAGAGTTTTTGTTAAGCTGGCCACTCCAATGTTCACCATCCTCGTGCGTTGCTGAGGTGCGTGCTATGGAATCGATAAATTATGGATGGTTTTTTAATATTTTAACAAACAAAATACCAGAGAGAATTGTTACTTACAGTGCTGTGGGATTAGCTATGTCGGATGATATCGAAGTACACCGTGCTCGGAAGACACAACTGAAACCGGTAACTTGATTGGTGCGAATGGCTTAAGAGATGGCTTTTCTTAAGCGCTGGTCAAAAAGTCTACAGCTACTACGATTGTCAGGTTGCCATGCATACAAGACCACCAGTTCTCTTCCCGCTTCGTTAAGAAACACAATCTGTTTACATCTTGCAATTGAAAAGTTGAAATGATTGTTTCGGGTACGCCGTGTGTTCGTGAGTGAGTTAAAATCGGATACGGCATTGTGTGGCTATTTGCAAAGCAGTAACCTAACCCAACTTTAGGTGGAATGAAATCAGATCAACACTATTTAATTCATTCCAACGAGACACACATTTATATTGGGATGATCCGGGTTTTAGCTTCATCCTTCAGGTTTACGTATCCCGGTTGCAGCAAATGGCACACCAGTTTGAAGCTATGCAATTGAGATACGCATTTAATGTACATGTTTTCTTATGCCATCATTCGCGTGAGTGAGCCGGCAATGGGTATTCCAATAAAACGGAACTGTTTGAAAAGCTATCAAGTGCGCCTGCTGGCGGTGTAATAAAATGGAAGTAAAGGCGGATTACGGCGATGTAAGAAACGCAAGAGCGAATGTCGTACAGGGCGTTGCTACTATGTGGAACCGGTCGCAACCGGAGTATTAACGTTTTACTGTGTTGGGTTGAAATTATTTGAAACCATGATTATTCTACGTTCGTATTACATCCACCTACAGAAAGAAAGATTATTTAGAAAAAAAAAACCGACAATTTATCTATAATTGATTATGTGCTTGAACAAATCATCCAAGAACAACGTGTCGTGTATCGTTAATTGATGGTCTCTAAATAATTGCATTTTATTGAGTAATGATTCATTGTGAAGTTGTTAAATAATTTATACACTTAATTAAGTTTCGATCTGTTCACACACGATCGCTTACTTTCGCATCCATCCGCAATTGGAATTTAAATAAGTAAAGACGATAAAACGCAAAAAATAACAGAACGGCTTCCGGTTGTTGTTCCCACACACTCGATTCGAAGCGTTTCCGTTAGGTTGCGTGCAATATCGCACAAAACGTTGCGTGGTGGAACAGCAGTTAATATTGAGGGATGAAGATGGTGGTTGAAAGCAATTATACGATGTTTTGGTTCGCTTATCGAAACGCTTGCTACTGCCTTTTTTACGCACATTTAACGTTACGGAATGGGCCGGAGACAGTACGCCACTTCACCACATGCCCGAATCGCTCGATTCGAAACCGAAGTAGAATGCCAACATTGTCACATAGGCGTCTACGTTTCCCGCTAGCGTAAGAAGGCAGGCACCCCATTGAATCTGGAACGAGAGCGATGGCGGGAGTTTAAACATTCCGAAGGTTTCCAATGAAACCTTTGCGCAAAAAGATACATACCACTTCTGCACGGGCCAGTACAATGGGCAGTGCGAAACTGCTCATAACGATACCGATCGTAGCAAACATTGCATGCGCAGCACGTGAGGAGTCATCCGAACTGTGTGATCTCTTGGCAATAAACGTCGGCAGGGGGCATAATAGGTAGAACAGCACGGCGAAAATTGGCCACCACGAGCTGTTGGAGAAGTGGAAAACAATTTATCAACAATCCGGTACATTCTAATTTAATTAAAGATGCTCTTACTTGTACGCCGGAAGCGCACAGGCCAGTATGATCATGGCCATACCGATGGAGCCAAACATGGCTAGCATTACGATTCTGAAACAAAAAAACAAAGCAAAGTAGAACGCTTACCAATGATACATCTCTTATCAAAAAATAGAAACCGGAATACAATAACAACTTACACTGTGCATGATTACGATGTTGTTGATTATTCATCCAATACGAACAATGAAGGCCGCAGCGAGAAAGAAATTACAAGAAATATCAATTAGTTTCCGAAACAAACCGTTTGAAATGTGAACTCCATTCTTTGTTAGCATCTGAATGAGCACTAGAAACGAATTCTGCACATTTCTAACAAGCAATTTGCAGAGAAAATCAACGCAATTTACCTTTCAGTGATTCTGCCATTTTTGCTATGGGTTTTCGTTGTTTCCAAAATGTTTTTGTTGTGTTGACATACTTGGCAGGTGATTTGACGTTTTGCTCATCGGTACGGCCTGCCCTGTCGGTCATGCAACTATTTTATAGGAAAGATTTTTTTATGGCAAATGTGTTGAAATCTTTCAACGGATATTATTCCCTGGTTTCATTTCGTTAATTTTAGTGACCAAACACACACAATTGTGAATAATTTTAACCAATTTTAAATGCGTTGTGCTTGAATTTAATGTTCTAAAATAATTTATGTCTTGCACCAAAACGTTTTTTTACATTTTTTTATGTGACCGTGAAACTTTTCCGCTATAAAATATGTACTAGAATTTGTTGCTTGGGAACTCGACCACAGCTGTCAAATGGTTGAATCAAATCGCCGTTGAACGTTTGGTTTGTTGTTCTGGTGTTTTTCATTTGGCGGTGTCTCTAGCTCAAAGAAAAATATTGTGCTCCAAGTAATGGAAGAGTCAAGCAAGGTTTGGTTTTGCAACACATTCCAATTTACACATGATTTTATGGAAGCTGACGTAGGTTTTCTCCACTGCAGGTTCTTGAAACACTGAAAAAGATTGGTGGCATCGATGTGCGTCATCTCTGGATCATTCACGATGAAACGTTTCGCGAGTTTTTCGAATGGTTTACAAAAATTGACGATGAAAATCTCGTCACAGACTTGCTGCTGAAAAGGTACGTTCGTTCGAGAATGGTCTTTAGGCAAATTTGTTCTTTCATTAACAAACGTGGTTTCCCTATGGCTGCATAGCTATCAAGAACTCATACGTAACGGGACCGTGCTGAGTGATGAGGTATTGGAAGAGCAACTGAATGAACTAAACCAGGAGTACGCAAGCATACTCGAGTACACGGATTGCGATGTGGAAGCATTAGAGCAGCAGCTGGAACAACTGGTCGAGGTGGAAGAAAAGTATGAAAAGCTTCTGAACGGTGCCAAGAAAACGGACATTGCACTCACGAAAGAGCTGTCTGAGTTGGAGCGTAATGTCCGCGAACAGGAGTATATGCTGGATAAGGTAGCATCGAACAGTATGGATATGGCAAGACAGTTGGAAGAGAGCCAACAGGCAACGCAGCAGCAGATTTCGGATTTGCATCATTGCTATTACCAACGGGTAAGACGGGCGCCCCATTGCTAATGCTGCAGTTGAATGTATGTTTCTTTTTTGTTTTGGTAGCAAAATCCTCCTATATTTATCTATCAAATGCCGATCGAGCAATTCGATGCAAAGTGCGACCAGTTTCTAAAGTATCTCGAGATGTACGTGAAGAAACATTTCACCGTGAAACGGTTGGATAGTTCAAAGTCGACGGATGATGTGGATAATCAGCAGGTGATCGATGAGTTGGAAGGTATCAAGATGCGCCTGGATGCAGAAGAGTTGAAGCTACTCGAAGCAAAGCGAGAATATGCCGGTGTGATGAAGCTCGTTGAACGTTTGCAGGATCACAGCTGGTTACCAATGAAGGTGTCCGCCCTGAAGTAAGCAGTAGAAAGGTCGTAAGATCGTCACGTGTGAAGAATCTGATTGATGTATGTATTTTTCATCGTAGGAAACAGTGCCTTGAGCTGAAGAACGCAAATGATCAAGATCTTCTGCGAATGGATTTGCTAAAGCACGAGCTCGACACACTCATCAGGCAGGTTAACGAGCTGAAGATCGAATCGGTACTGTACGAGAACAACCGTGCTAAGCTCGATCGTGCCGTTAGCCGGCTGGAATACATACAACGACTAGATGAGAGCATCTCCTGCGAGCTGATGAATGCCGAGTTGCTATGGATACTGATGCAGCTCGATTTGGAGAAGATACGTGATCGATTCGACAATGCGGATGAAATGAACGGTGAATCGAAACGATGCTTTAAACGTATCGATAGTATGAAGCAGATCGAAAAGAACTCGCTGCACGAGGATGCGTACAATGAATATTTGACGCAGCTATCAGCACTAGTAGCACAAGATGCCACAGGCAGTGGCGATGACTCTAACCGTGGAATGAAAGTATGTCTGCAGCATTTTTCCGGTCTGTTGAAGCGTCTGTCCAAGCAGTGTGAATCGATTGCGAAAGGAAAATATCATCGCAAAACGGATGAGCTGTTGAAGCAATTGTACGTTACAATAATCTCTCTCTCTTGGCAGAAATTACATTTTTAAATGTCCACGCTTGTTTTTCTTTTCAGAGAACACCAAGAGATGTTATTGTCACGCTTCGTGTTTGATGGTCCCTTAAACTATCCGCAATTCTACGACCAGGAGTATTTGGAACGGGTGCAAAAACTTGGTTTCATCCTGAGTCAACTGGAGCGAGAGTTTCGCAATGTTCGGAAAGATTTCGTACAAAACATCGAAGAACCGAAGGTATAGCTTCTGGATTGAACTCGTTTCGTAAGTGATGTAACGTTAAAATGTTAACTTGTGTTGTTTGATTGTAGCAAAATCAAAAATTTTGGCTGTACAAGCAACGTCTCTGGATATGGTTCTTGACGGAGCCAAAGAAGGTTGCCGTTGCCATTAAGGAAATAACGGCCGAAGCATCCAAAACGGCTAGCTACAAAAGCATCTCTGGTATCAAGTGTAAATCGATCGCTAATGATACCAAGTTTTAAGCTTGTACAGATTTTCACGGTAAGTAAAACTGTTCCGAGAAGTATTACTCTGTGAGGTAGAAAAGTTATGTAACTATTGAAAACTAAATAATTTGTGAAAGAATGCCAAGAAAGAAAAAAAAACATGAAAAACGCGCAATTGCAATAAAAGATTGTAATATTACACATGAAAACGAAACATAAAAAAACTATCAATAACGGGAGTATTGTTTCGTAATCAGGATGCAAACTATTGATAGTAAATTATTACAAATAGACCCGATAGCGCTTAAGCTCACTTATCCAAGTTAAACCGTATTCAATTTAAAATGTTGGTTTTTTATTTGCACCATAATCCGATTGTAATCCTGTTTTTCTGTCGATACCGCACTAAAGAGACTGGCCGAACGAAAGGTTTTATTGAAGTTTTTACGGCTACCGAAACTAGCTACCGAGTTTAGGAACTGGCGGTTACGGATACGGGTTAAGCTATCGATATATTGGCTTAAACGCGGCTTCGCTTTACAGGGCGTGTTAGAGCTGCCTGTTGTTATTTTCCCCAGAAAAACCTTCGTCTCAAGCTCCAAGATACTGCTCAAGGATCGAATTATCCAAAACGTGCATCTTTCGGTTAATTCTAACCACCTTGCGTGTGTGTGTATGTGTGTGTGAGAGAGCATGTGACCTAAAGGCAAAGAATCTAATACTATCATGACCCGGAAAAAGAAAAATAGCTCCAGTGAAAGGATGCCGGAAAGTAACCGGATCCGTTCGCGTATTTTGTTGTTGTTGCTTTCTGGTTGCTAGGGTCGGAAGTGAAACTAAAATTGACATCGCATCACAAACCACCAATAAATGCAAATACCGCAAACCGGAAAATTCCTCCCTCCCCCCTGCGATGGCCCCCCCGTTGGGTGGTGTCGGGTTGTTATGTATCACATCTTCGCAATGCTCGCTGATCCGAAAGCAAAGGAAGCGCAAAACAGAAGCACCGTCGACGTTTCTCGAGTCTCCCAGGACGGAATTGCGTTTGAAGCAACAATTCTCCCTCGCATGTGGCGAACGGGTTCTTTCGGTTTTTTTGTTGTTCTGTATCCAATTTGAATAAATTCGTATTTGTATGAAGTACGAGTATATGGGCAGCGCCCTGGGTCCCGTCTGTTCGGTTTTGGGGGTAATCGTTGAGTTTTAAGTTTGAGTTTCGCGAGAAAAACGCATTCCCACCGTCCGTTGCCGTTTCGATCCATTTCCTCGGTCGTCGGTACGGCATAAACGGCACGAACTGTAACCCTTTCCGGTGGTTTAAACCCAACCCATTCTTTTATGATCGTAGACTTGCACGAGAACGAGTTGGAATCGAAGAAAATGGGGAAAAAGCAGGGGATTAAACTGCTTGCTCGTCGAATTGTTACGGTTGTATGAATAGGAGTTTGCAATACGGAAATATGTATATGGCGATAGCTGCGCGAGTGTTATACGGATCGTAACTTATGGTTTTCAATCTTTGTGTCGGTGCCATTATCTTAAAGTTTTCCGACAACAAACAACAAGACGGTTACTCCGACGGTTATATCTAACCTGAAGCTAAATCTTTATGTAAGCATCATACTATGTTTACTGTTTGTATGCTTTTTCTTCTGCATTATAGATAATTTCTGTTCTATTTCATTACTTTTAACTGCATCCAACTTGCCTTCCAACACTGCAACGCTTTCAGGAGCATCCTTGCATTAATAATGTTATTTAGTGTTTCGTTATTTATGTTGCACTAATTGCATACATTTACATAACGATTGACAGCTAGCGTAGAACTGATGGGTAACAACAGTACACGGAAGTGGGAGCCGCTCTTCCGCTTGCCACGTTTGCCGACTGTGAACAAACTCCCGCCGAACGGACGGTACTTGTTGAAAGAAAGGATTACTGTCGGCCATTCATTATGTATGCTAATAAAATAATGTTACTAATTCCATCTTCATTGCTTTGACGTGTCATTCGCCATTAGAGCGGCGGGCATGCCGGGCCGGAAAGTTAAATGGTGCGAATATACCACGGAGGGGCTTCATTTTTATCGCTCATGATTGATCTGCGGAACGGGAATCGTTCGGCAAGCGAGCGGTACAGCATTAATAGGAGTGCATTAAAGGTTTTATTTTGCATCCGGGGACGTATCGATTGTGCGGTATCTCTGTAATTTAGATTCGCTCGATTGTTGGCATGGAAGTAGTGCATTAGTGTGTTATTGGAATTAGTTACAGTTGAACGCGGAAGGTAAATAGATCGCTAATTAACGCATGTTAAAACTATGCGCATTTAAACAAAATACGTCCCACATCCGCTTGGAAATGAATTCCGATTGGGTTAGTTGGGGTGTGATGTACTGGATTTATTATCTGAGCAGGAAAAAAGCACATGAAGTGATTAACGCTAAACATTCCCTAGATGCCGTGAAAACAAATAGTATGTAATGAACGTGAACGATGTTCGTGCGGCTAGATGGAGAACATTTAGTATTTTGTAAAAGAAGTCCTTAACATCAACGTTCAAAATTGCAACTGAAAACCGGACCGGACTTACAACAATCGGCGATGCCTCTCAACATGCAGGACCATCCACAACTCGGAGATGGAATTATCTTCTAGAAGTCAATCAATGATCAGATCTTGGCATCCAAACTCATGAGAATCAGAAGACTCCAACAACGTACGAAGTGCGTCATATATCGCACACTTATGGTAGTCTTCTACGAATATGAGTCCTGGACTACGCTGTCGGAGGACGCCAATGCACTCGCCATTTTCGAGCGGCGAGTTCTACGAACCACAGGGCTGTTACAACTGGCGCGGATTTTGCGTTTCGCGCGGATTTGGCGCGTTTTTACTATTCATCGGTGCGGATTTTGCGGATTCAAAAACGGAATATTAGGTGGAAGTTTTGTCCCTTTGTGTGTTATGATGAGCTTCAGTCGTTTCTCATACTAATCCCTCGTGGTACGCATCTGCTCCATCGGCATTTCGTCCCAGATCATGGCAATAACCTTCTTTAATTGGTCGACATTGTTCATTTTATATTCGCTTTGCTTAGCCAGCATGTGTGACACGCACATAATAATCGA
>AXCM01009229.1:0-10759 GCA_000473375.1 Anopheles culicifacies | reverse complement strand
AAATCTTAAATTATTTCTGTTTTAATTGTTTATTAGATTATCTGCATAAATACCACTGTTCCCAGCAGAATAATTCAAAATTGTCGTTAGAATTCGAACATTCGAACATAAAATGCCCCAATATTTTCCAAATTGTCCCAGGAAGGCCCAGGAAGGAGTCGTCCTTTTCTGAGACAGAGTAATTCAAATAAGTCGTAATTATTCGAATAAACCTAACCATAATTATTGAACCAAAATTTGGCAGACAAATTCACTAAAGTTATCGACTTAAAATGTTCAAATCTTAAAGAAACATCCTCCATATTTCAATAACATCAAGCAATTAAATCTAAATTCTTTGAATTTCCCATATTGTTCCTTGCGCCTCGACGTTGACGATTCTGTGCCTCTGATGATGGAATCTAGTTGGACTGCATTCCTTAGGACATACCTTTGGTCTTTATTGCGACATTGCCCTCCTACCGTGCTCTTACCACCACAGCGATGTATGTATGTTCAGTTTGGAACACAACCGCTCATTTGCATACGAGCTAAAAGTGCAAGCGTACCGTTAGCCAGCCGTCGTCGTCGTTGAAACAATTTGGTTTGTACTCCTATTTGTTATTCCTTGCTCTCGGCATGTTTTCGTACGATACACACATATGACCCGCACGATTGTATTCGTGTTTTTTCTAATGGTCCGATCCCATTCGCCGCCATCAAGCCGGCAACCGAACCACCATATGCAATTAGAAGAACATGCTGCAAAATATTGCACCCCGTACCTTTAGCTGTAGTGTGTGTGTGTACACAAATATAGCTCCCCAACCGGTGCAAAAACCGTAGTGAAGAAGTTATTTTTAAAACAGTTGTACCGGGTATACCCAACAGCACAAACACACGCTGTGTTCAATGTCACGGGGAGCCGGTTTCAGGAAAATTACAGACAGTTTCCTTCTCGGCTGCGTCCGAGACAACGAGAACCGCTGCTGTACGCTTCCATTGCGAACTCACGCATATTGTCAACTAATTGCCGGGTTTTTAATTCTGTTCTCCTTTACCGGCGAATGTGTACTAACGATCGGACATCTATCATGCATTAATCGAACTAAAAAGGAGTGTCTCAGGTAGTGCGCGTCTATCCATTTATTCTAGCTTATTTTAATCCTCAACAAAGCAAGAACAAAAAAAGAGACACGATCTAATGTGTTTTTATTTATTTTGTTCTCATCGTGTCTAGATGCGATCATAACGTTGTGCTGTTACCGGCTGTGTCCGGATGGGTGTTGTGCTCTGATCGTTCAACACCGATCAGTAAACATTAACATATGTACGCATAAAACATTAGAATCGCATCGCACTCCAAACCCTTGTGTCCGTCCAATCCGGGGTACATCTAGACTTGATGTTGTAAACAATAGTGCTGCTTTTGTTACTCCTCCATCGAGATAGAGACTAAAATTAGATTGTTTTGTAGCTCGGTTGTTTGTGCCAGCTTGGGGTCGGGAGTCACGAGCACGATTTAAGAACAAAGATGCTTCCAATTCGCATTTGATGATACTTTGAAATTGCATTGAAATGCATTCAAGATGTTGACTTAAATACCCAGGTATGTTAGAGTTCTTAGAAACTTAGGCCCTTCCAAAGGAGGAGTATTGAATCCCATGCTTTTTTTTATTATTGCTCTGACTCTCTGTACTTATTCCGTCTTTGTTGTAGAATAAAGGAGATCCTTTGCAACAACAATTATGTTCAAAGTTCACTTTATTGTGGATATTATTAAATTGATAGAAATTCATTCAAACATTGTGCGATAAGAACTCATGTACGATTTCAGTGACATAGCAATAATATTTGTATTTTATTCCTGGAGCTTCTAGTTATCCACTTTGTGATCTTTTTGTTGGATAACGGACAAAGATACCTTAATGCCGATAAGATATTGTATCTGAAGACTAGAATTATAACTGATTGTGGTTTGGCATGTGGTTTTCACAGCAAAGATGTCTGACATCATACGACTGCTCAGTGACCTACAGAAAAAGAAGTATCGTAACCACAACAGGCCCGTGACACCACGACAGAATGGAAGACAGTTTCCCCTTTTTTAGCCATCAGACTTATCGGAAAAGATAAGAAATTTTATTTTTGTAGCTCGCCAGGTTAGAAACCTCCCCGAACAGCGAGATAACCCCCCTGGAAGCTGATACTCGCAACCAATGATTTTCTACGACGTTGTTCTGACCTTCTGAACCACCTGGCTGGTCCCATGGCTTGGTTCTAAAGACGAATCAAAGGCATCTAGTCAAACGGGGAGATAGTTCTTCTTTTTTGCGTATTATTTTGCACCGAATCGGTTCGGTTCGGTACACATACGGTGCACCACCGAGCCTGTCAGTCGGCGGATCCATTCGTCCTTATCAGCGCACGAACGATTTGAGCTAGGCATTCCGCAAACCAATGAGGGAAGAGTGTACATTCGAACGAAAAAAACACACGGAACATCCTTATCTTTCCGCGCGGGAATTGACGTCAGCTGATGAATTAGCCACAAACTCGGGGGTCCGATGGTGGTAGGCTCCGAGAAGTTTTGCCCAGATCAAACATCACTTTTTCCTTCTTATCTCTGTGTGCAACCAAACAACAAAGCTCGGTCGGTTTTCACGCATCCCTCCGCGGGAAAATGGCACTTACCGCGCTCAAACAATCCCCTTTCGGTCTAATGAGCAACCCTCCTCCGATTAATCAAGCGATGCTTCATCACAGGCGCCAAACTGGTCGATTGTCTGTGAGCGAGAAACGGGGCACATGATGGATGGACAGGTGGACTATTGAGGTCGGTGCAGTCTCTGTCCAAGCGAAACGACCTCGTCTAACATCTTCGCTCGTTACATCTGATCTGGCGAGATACACCTTAACGCCCACTCTTCCACCTAGACGCAATGGAGTAGCAAAGTCACAAATCTGAAGGTTCACCGAGAATGTACGACTCATCATCGGAATGTCTGATTCTTCTCGTCCTCGCTCGCTGCGATGAGCATAACTTTGAATGTTACAAAACAGCGACCCAAAACAAAACCTACAAGATGTGTAGTACGTGACAGTAGAGACGTGGGATGATGTCTGCAACCAACATGGCATTTTATTTTGGCGGGCAAATACTTGTGAGCTGGGGCTGCCAGTTTGGCAATCGTACATTTGTTCGAGATGCTAAAAATAGCCCAGTGTGTACCCGGCTGTTCGTTTCGTCCGGTATTTCTAGGTCTATTATTATCCGTCGAAGCCGCCGCCGCCGCAGCCGGATCGTTCGACTAGACAAAAAGAAAGGTGTAACGTACGATCACCCACCGGCAGGCGTCTGAAGGTGGTCTCCTAAAAGCACATAAGCAGGTGCTGTTCCCTTGTGTTTGTACCGTCGATGGGACGACCTGAATCCGCGGGTAGGGGGGTGTCTCTCGCTGTGTTACGAGGTTTTCGACACACAATCGGATTTACAATCTGGTTTTTTGCACTGCGGCGATGTCTTTTGCTTGCATAGCAACAGCAGCCACGCAGAGCTGCATTTCAAAAACATCGGCGAGATTGTGTGGACTCTTAGGAGGTGGTAAACATCACGTTCAATGAGGTGAATGTTGGGTCGTGAACGTGATTACTCGCGCTGGTGGGCTTCCCTCTCAACCCGGCGGATGGCTCTCAGGCACTCGGAAGTATTGGGCCAAAATTGGATAATCGACGCCTGTCAGACGCAGATGACTGACAGCTCGCGATGTAGAAATGTCCTAACCGCTTCGCGAAGTGTGTCTCGTGACTGGGCAAAGCAAGACAGCTGAATGTACTAGTGTGAATAGCACACATTATGTAAGTGTATTCCTTGTTTGATGACAGCTTCTTTAATGGCTTTATCAAATCGTTCCTCAACATGATCTTGCTCGATCACACGCTGCTTCCTAGGGACATTTTGAGGGCGCGGCTCCATGTTTAGAGCTCTTCGTCCAACAGTAGCGTACGAACGCACACACAGCCACACAGTTGTGCAAAAAGTGCAAATATAAACTGAACTCCCGCAGCGAAAGCGCCATGGCAAGACAGGTTCGGGGTTAGAGGGCCTTTAAATATCAAAACAAAACGATTAACTCCATTTGCACTGCCATTGCATGGAGAGGGAACACGACAATGGCGCGGGTGGAAGGAATGGCAAATAGGGGTACGGGTATTTAAATTGAAACGATCCATTCGTAGTAAACCACGTCAACAGTAAACGGTTGGATAGTACGCGCGAGAACAATGTGAACGCACTATACAAACACACGAACACACACACTCGCTCCAAAGGGGACAAAGGAGAGTGAGTGACCGGACTTTAAACTGCTCGTACAGGTTCAATTCATAAGACTCTACGTTTAAATTTTAATATCTTTAATTTATGTTAAGCTTTTATTACCTTGAAATGTATTGTTTTGGTCTAAAAAAAACAACAACCGCTTAATAAAATATTGCCCCAAAACTTTGCGACCTACAAATTTCCTTCAGTGCAGCGGTTTACTGGCGCCAACATCTACAGCCATTTATGGTGACAAGTAACAACGTTGGCAAAATAAGCGGAACTCAGCCCTTCTTTTCTCGGTTGACTCTCAGTATCCGATCACCCACGGAGGATGGGGTTTTACTTTATCCAATCTGAGATGTGATCTCTCTCTGTCTCGCCAAACATGATCGCGCGATCATGTCGTTGTGCTATGTTTGTTGAAAACGCTTACAAACGTAGCGTAGGTTACGAATGTCCCTTCTCTCTCTCTCTCCAGCTAAGGGTGAAATATTGCAAATGCACATGCAAGGGATGATGTATAAAGTGGGTGGGTAAAAAGGGGGAAGGGGTTGAATTCTCACACAAACGCAAAGACTGGCGCCACGACCCTATCTCCCCTTACACCGACCACCACTACACGGACATGAACGCAACGATACACGCACACGCAAACCAGTATACGATAGCGCTGTGCGAGAGAGCACTCGCGGCCCCGCGAAACACCAAAAGCAATTGACACTCATACCGGTTCTCTCATTCATTTCTCAACCCTCGTCACTAGGGGATGGTTTCAACCAGGTTCGCGTCGGACAGTTGTGCACACAAATCGGAACGCTAAACATGGCAGTGGCCTACCGGACGAAGATTACGTTCTCACCAACGCAAACCGGACGCGACAACACGATCATGATGAAGAGCGATCACTTCCTGAAGGATATCAGCCCAAAGCATGTACGCTACAACTACAACAAGAAAGTGTAAGTATCCGTGAACGGTGTGTCGCTTTTCGATGTGTCTCGAATGTTCTGTTTTGGAAGGGCTTTGAACGGCAAGTGAAGTAATAGTGATAGTTTTGGTTTTGAAATTCGGGGCACAGTGTGTGTAGGCGCCAAAAACTAAGTCCAATCCCGGATCTGGTTCCCCAAAAGCGCGTGTATAACCTTGGCGAATAACTAATGAAGTGAAAAATGCCTTGTTTGGTAACAAAAAAGAAAACCCCCAAAAGAACCTGCAAAACAGAATTGTCCGTAGTGGAGTGTAAAGTGTCTTAATGATGATTGTGGTGGACTTGTCTCTTTTTTTGTTTTGGGACATGTCCCCCAAAAATCCGTCCAACCGCGTTCGTATGTACAAAATGCTGATTCATGCGCGCGTATCGCCGTCGTCGTGCATTTGCGTCACCGTCGCGCCACATACCAGAAGGCAGAAAGGTCCGCTACAGCTATGCATGTGTGTGCCATACAGATCGTGATGATGATCAACGCCCCAAAGCGACGGATATGCGAAGCGGGGGGGAGGAAAAAAAAAACCCCGACGGACTATTAATTCTTCACATGCTCTGGTGTTGATGGTGCCTTCGGATAAGCGGCAGTGTGTTTGTTTTTTTTTTCGAATTCCTTGCCATCCGTCAACGCAACTGAAAGATGGATAGCTGCAGGAAAGTGGAATAGATTGAGACATACACAATCGTACGGGGGGTGCATTCCTTATGCGCTTCGGGGGGAATGGCCAGATGAAAAATTATGCCATTGGCATGATGGTGGTTTCCCTCCATCGTTGGAATGCATTTGATTGCTCGCCTTCTCCAGTGCCTCAAGTACAACAGTAGGTTGCGATACTGAAATGCGTGTGAGAGCAGGCAAATCTGCTGCCAACAATGATATGTGTGTCGGTTGGATGCGGGTTTTGAAAGATAGATCCACCAACAGAGGGCGCTCTACACGTCCAATCTTGGGCGAGATACTAACTCGGTGACGAGACATAGCGACTTGGTGAAATCGGTATCTGTCTCCAACCCATCACCAATCACTCGTGAAGGCTAGACCGATGGTTTGGAGCGTTACGGGCGTTCCACGTATGCATTGTAACGCTCTCCGGGTGCGTGACATTGTGATGCAGCCTTCGGAAGTTACCCCCCCGGTGTGTATTGATCGGCTGATCGTAGCTGCATGCTCATTTTCGGTTGCTCCAAAGGAACTGGTTTAAGTTTTTGTGAATTCACATGAGCTTTGAAACGACCTTTCCCTCCATCATTGCTACTACTGAAGCTATAGACCTGTTCCATATTGGGTTGCAAAACTCTCGGGATGGGTATCTTCTTCGTGGCATATCCGACGTCAACCGACACACAATACAACGATAGAAATGGAAAGTGGGTGTGCTATCAGCTACTGGCAGTAGTAAGAGATACAAAACCCACACGCAAACAATATAGTACATCCGCCTGATAGAGGACTTTAATTCTGCGGGTGCGCGGACTTAATCTCACAAGGACCCCTGACGGAGTAATCTCTCAGGTACTTCACGTTTGCTAGAAGTACACTCAAATCTGATGTCAAGATAACCAGATAAGACAAAGTTTAGTGGTACACGGCAAACCTGTTTCTAGAAATTACTCACATTCGGGAAGATTGTCAGTATCTCTGCTCAGGAAAAAAAAAGATCCACAACACTAAGTGCTGTGTAATCACCTTACTACAGATGTTTATAATCATATTCTAATCAACCACAGGGAGTTGGGCATATTGGATCGCTACTCAATAAATTTATTGCCCAATCAGCAGTGATGTGCATTAATAATTCAACAACCTTCTTCGGCCCTTCATGCATGCCAGGTGCTCACAAGAGGTCTCTTAGTCATATGATTGTGATCGGCTTGATAAGCAAGCTCTGCGATAGATCTCTTCATCGCCTCCCACTGCAAGTCACTGCGGATCATGAACATGAGCTCTAGTGATAAGATTAGCCAATTCTCTGATGGACCGCACTATCACTGGCAACTTAGTTGCGAAATGCACTTACTTTGCACCGAGAAGTAATTTACCCTGCAGTTGGGCTATAACCGGATCACAACCCGGAGTATGCTTAGTTACGTTACGTGATATTACCGTCCAGTGCACCATTCAGAGCAGGGCATCCGTCTTCTGTAGCTGGGATAGCTAAGCTAGCCACTTACTTTCAGCACCTCAAGACGAAGCGGTGGATCTGTTATGGAAGGGCACATAATCACCCGGAGTTGCCTATCAGCATATTATCCTTCGGGGGGGTCAATTTTGCTGACCACTATTTACTGGCAATGGCTTTACAGCATCTCGCAACATTCAATCGCGGTATTGGCAAAAATACCCTCAACCTTCCTGTTGCTCATTAATATATTTATTCTTGCGAAGCTTTCTCCGCACCGCTTCGGTGCGAAATTGCACACAAAATAATCAACCTTTCACTTGCGGTTTGCAGAAGTGGATCGTAAACAATTTCGAGCGTAGGTAGATTCATTCATAAACCCACCTACCTGCATCCGTTTGCTGTAACGAACAAACGGCGTAGGATTTATGCTGCCTTCGTGAGCGCCGCCCTACAGAGTGAGGTGGTGGTGCCTAGGGCATTTACACAACGTCTCACGTGGGCGTCCAATTCGTTCGTAGGCATCATGTGTCTTTCAATACACACACACACACCTTCACATCGGTACGGAACGTTGGTGACTTCCCAAACCCTAACCTGTCAACCTCGATGATCGATATTTCCTTTATTAAATTCAAATCGTGTTACTGGATCGCTGAAAATAGCCGCTTTTTTAATAATTTCCTATCGTCGTCTGGAAACCCACAGTTGGAGTGACAATTAAACGCTGCAGCGTTGCAGTGCTCTGACAGTTAGTGCGGAAAAAGTGAAATATGATTATGAAAGATCGGCTGCTGAATGCTGGAGGGTTGCATTTTCCTCTACCCAGCTCCAGTGGGCGCTCCATGTTGGTGCACCGGATTGGGGACAACTCGCTTGGAGGGTGCCTATTTATGGTCCGAAGTTGAAGACAGAAAATGGCCAACGAGAAACGATCACCAATCTGCATGGCCTGAAGGTGGGAGGTTTGTATGGACCGTACAAGGTTCAGGCTCTGTCTCTGCTTAATGCCCACATGTAATTGGGGTATTTTAGCGTTCTGCGCTGTACAGATGGTTTCATTTGCTAAGACGTTGGAACGGTAGAACCAATTCTTCAAACATGAAATGACTTTTAATTTTTTCTATGAATGGATGAATCATTGAAATCATTCAAAAGAATTATTCTTCTTATCACTAAAACACGTTACATTCTCGTGACACGTGTAACCGTAGTAGTAACTGTTTACGATTGTTTGAACTTTCAGTCAATAATGAATTTAGTCTAGCTTCAAAAGCGATGGCTTTTGATAAGAAACGCTGCTTGCACTTAGACTCTCTACGGTTTAACTATGACTCAACTGCTGTTTGAAAATATGTACATCAGCTTGTGTGCATTACCATTCCACGGATCTGGTGGTATACCCAGTCTCCCAATGCTATTGCAAGCTAATAATAACATACATTTTATCTGGAAAGCGATTGCGTTACCATTTCCATGACGCACGAAGCGATGGCAAATTGGCACAGAACTCTGTATCGAATGGAGAACACTGTCATAACAGAGCGTGCACGATTGTAAACATTTGTTCAATGGAAACGGCATCGTTTACATGATAAACTGCCAGGAAATAGCGTACGTTTCCTCTCAAATTCAGCATCTGTTGCATGTTGAATGAAGCACGAACGTAAAAATGTGCCCAAACTTGCGCCTGTCGAACAGAAATACTTCCAAAAGACTCTTCCCGCCGATAAGATAAGCTATTTTGGAGCCCTCATGTATTAATCGCACATTTGTTCTTTCCGCTTTCTTTTCCTGCAGGGAGAAAAAGGTTATCGATTTGGACAAACCGATGCGTTGCGGTGCTTTTGTGGATGCGTCGCGCGTCAAAAAGCACACCGAGGACGATTACACACTGCCCGAAACGCCACCGTACAGCTGGCTGCTACCGAAACCGCGCGACGAAAGCACGTTCCGTGACGGTGCCAGCGAGGATCGCGTGTCCCTCCACTCACCCACCAACGTGGACGAGAACTGCTCCAACAATGCGAACAATCTCAACAACAACAACAACACCAGCAAAGGATCGTACGAATCAAACAGTGCTGCCGGTCCGATGCATTTCCGATTGTCACAGTCACCGAAGAGCGGTCCAACGGGTGCGTTAGACTCGATCGGTCCAATGTCAATACCGGGAGCGACCGTTGCGATACCCTCTACCGGCGGACCATCACCCCCGAGCTCGCTGGGTGCGGGCGGTGAACTGCGACGTTCATCCCGATGGTCGATTCGGCGCGATCCTTCCGAGAACGATCGGATGCTAAAGGAGCTACAGTTTGCGTTTGCCGAAACGACCGCCCAGGGTGAGCTGGCGAAGTTTTTGCGCGAATGCTCCAACGCGCCCACGCTGCAGGAGTTTGACATGATGCGCTCGAGCGGTGCGGACACGATTACGGAGGATGAAAACATGGACGGGAGTCGGATACTGACCGAGGCTGACACGTGCCCGGACAGTGGTGAGGATGATGATGTGCTAAACGATCTTACCCGCCAGCTGGAACAGTTCGAAACATCCCTGCCAGAGTACGAATATCTAGTGTCCTCGTTGTGTCAGTCGATCGACAGTAATTCGAATAGCTAAACCGGTAACAGCACACCGTAATGGCGTCGTGTTCTACACTTCCCCACCCAAAACGGGACGGGTGGTGGAAGAGGAATCATTTGGCACGGAGGTACATGCCGGGATTATTATTAATTTTAACGAGAGAACCAACTGTCGACTGATATTTTTTGATGATATTCATCTTCACACATACACAAAACACACACACATACACATTTAGAGAGAGAGATCGAGAGTTCAGGGAGTACAGAAACACTAAACACAAGCGCTAATGCATTATGCGGTAAAGATGAAAAGAAAGCAAGATTCAGCAGAAGGATAGGATTGGTTTTGCAGAAGGGTGGCCAAAGAAAGGCATTGGTAAAGTAAAACAAACTGCATCATGATGCCGATGGTGGTGATTAGTGTAAGGCGCAATGGTGTTTCCTTGCCTTAGCCATGTAACGAAGCAAACACTCTGTAGCTCTTGGGCAGCGGCGGCACGTAGGCGCGCACGCTGTCTGTCTGTAAAACAAATCTATAATCGATACATCGATGAATCAAAGTTCCTTAGCGTGCGAGACTATTCGGGTCGGATCATTGCTAGTGCGTAAGCGTAGCGTAGGAAGTAAGTTCGCGATTCCTTCTCTCCCGCCCCGCGAGATCTGTTACAAGAAAAGGATATTACGTTCATTCGACGATTATTGTTTTCCGATCGTATCCGAGCGAATGCAAACATTGTATCTACTATCCGCCATATCTACAATACG
>AXCM01009222.1:0-12931 GCA_000473375.1 Anopheles culicifacies | reverse complement strand
TATGAAAAAATAAATACTTTGCATACTTCGCGTACAGCCAGATTTGATTCGTGCGCAAGCATTTTTACAAATGGAAGAGATACGCCCCATGATGCCACCCAACAAGCCAAAACTGGCCTTTCCGGTTCCGCGCCATGAACAGGGTGTTCCAGGTAAATTTGACAGTTTCATATAGAAAAAGGAAAAAAACATATTTTGGGAAAAATTAATCATTTAGGAGAGTTTATTTTAATAGAAAGAGTTGCTTACTAGCCTGTTTATTGAAATTATAAAAAAATCCGTCGTTGGCATCAATTCCTGCTCCGGAACCTGGAGCAAGCCCTAGCAATCGTGTCTCTGGAAAGGGCCACAAAAATGGATTTAATTTACGACACCATGGGCGGTTCGGTGGCCGAGGAGACCGAGCCGCCGGTCTTCGAGCGGACAGTACCGAGGTTCGAATCCCATTCGGGCCGTTCCCCCGTACGCAGGACTGACTATCCTGTTGCGGGTCCTTGCAAGTTACGGAAGCCAGAAATGGCAGGCCAAGACCTCTCGAGGTTGTAGAGCCAGAGAAGAAGAAGAAGAAGTTCCGCCATATTGTTGCTGGTCGATCAATTAATGTTCCATTGAGCTTCGGCTCAAACAAAATAATGCAAATAATTAAGATCAATCGAGTTAGGAGGTCACACATTCGACGCGGTGCGAATTGACAGGCAACCATTTAATGCTCTTCTTAGACATATGGCAAGGCGCGGTATCCTGCTGGAACACATTCGGCCCACCATTGCTCATTCTAATATTTAAAATTACACTAGAATCGTTAAATCGTTTCCAGCATCCTATTGTAGCCATCAAAATTGAGCCGGTGGCCTTATTCGAAGAAGAACGGTTGCATCACGTCCCCCTCTGACATCATCATGATACATGTAATTCTTTTCCACAATTTGTACGTCTCTAACATTTTTTCTTGCACTTGAAAACTTTGCGCCTGATAGTATACAACGTTAGCTTTCGATCGAAATGTCACTTGTGTTGGTATGAGCATTCAATCATGAATTATAAAAAAAACCGTAACTGTCAAATTAACCTTCACCACCCTGTACATTCCTTTCGGGAGAGAAAGAGTGTTTTGTCTCGGGGATTTGCCTCCAAAACCCCCCGTAAGTACCCCGGACAAACCAGAAAATCGCAGAAAAAGTCAGTATTTTAATTGTTTGCAATTATTTACATCCTTCTAACGTGCGCGGTACGCCACACATGTAGACACGAGTGAGATACGTTCGTGTACGACGCATTAGGCATCGTACCGGGGAGCGATATAATTTATGTGGACAGTGGTCCAGTAATTTACTACCGCGCACGGTATTACATCCGAGCATGTTATGTCCGAAACGCAAATCATCAGGGAAACTACGGTCGAAATGGATTAATCGACAGCTATTACAATCAATTAAAACGGCCCAGCAATGGAACTACCTTCTGGACAGGTCTATAGATCTCTTCCGGACGTACCTTCGGATGTAGGATTGGATTCAATTAAAAAGGCGGATTGAAATACAAATTGTGTGAAAATTGTACTCCGGAGAGTTTGACTGTGATGTGTGTTGTGTGGCCGTTTAAATCAATCCCAAGCGGGCCGGTGAGATGGTGCCATAAATAAATGGTCCAACTTACAGGTTGACCTACCCACAGCCGCGCACACGAATTAGACGAACACAAAGCGAGAAATGAGAAATTCGCCGAGGAAAGTCCATAATACCATAGCAAGATGGAACCTTTATTAATGGACCAGGGTTTTTTGTTTTGTTTTGAAGACTTTCACCTTTACGCTCCAATCTGTCCATACTGGATTGAGGTGGCCGAGACAATGGTGGTTCATCCTTTCCACGACGATATGGAAAGCTTTTGCGCAAGGAACAATGCTATCAGCACACCGAACTAACGCCGATATCTCCTTTCCCATTCGATACCGGTACCGGCGGCTTCACAATCATCACAATGGCAGCTTCATTTTTATCATAACTTTTTTTTCTGTTGTTGCTTCTCCTCTTGACTACACCCAACCCTCCCTCCCCCATACCCAACCAACCTGGTGCTTCTTTGTTATTTGTTAAAATTTTCCAGCCAACGGACAAAATGGGATATTTTTTGATTAAAATTAGTCATGCGTATAAAATATCAACACAAAATTCTATGGCGCATATCAGCCGCTTGTCCAGGTCCTGTCCTGTTCGCTTGAACAATTGTGTAGGTTTTATGTGCGTGTGTTTGGGTGTTTTTGTTTTCCTTTTCGCTTTGCGTTGTGTGTTTTTGTGTGCCTCTTTTGATACAAATACACCATGTACGGGATTTTGTTTCGGACAAGTGCCATTGGAATGGGCCGCATTTCTAGTGGCGCACGAATCGGACCGGGCTTTTGCGCTGTACAATGGCACGCTGGAATCGAAATGGACGGAGGCGCTTGCTGGCTAGCTCGGTCCAGCCGGATCGATCGATCGGTGCTGGTTGTCCGGATTCTGATCTGACCATGTCCAGCCGTTGGCATTTGCTCGTTTCCATGGCCATTTGGTAAGGATGCGGATACTTTGCGTCCGGTTTCGGTGAATGGTATCGGTTTTTGTTTTCTCCTGTAACGAATGAGTGAGCCGTAATCTTCTGATCATGAGATGGTGCTGGAAGTGCTGGAAAGATGAATAAATAATTGAACATCATTATAAAGTTGGCCGGAGTGTAACGGACTTGCAGGAAGTTGAAAGTTACTAAGACCGTGTACTAAGACAACTATGCGGGATGCGGAGAAGTACTAAGACTTTACAGAATTGTTACTAATAAGGAATTCTTGAGCTTATTGCCTTGTTTCTAGAGGTTCTGGGGTGGATTTCTATTATGAGATCTTTATCAGAATGTAAAGAAACTCCTGGAATACTTCAAAAACATTATTGTACCAAATCATGCTATAAAAATAAGGTAATAGTCACCTATGAAACATCTTATAGAACTTCGCGCTATAATTTTTCTATAAATATTAGTACTATGCTATTCTTGGACAACATTGGACTTACTGCATTGTTAAGAGCAAATACATGACAAGTTCTTTTAATGCTGAAGTACCACAAAAGATTATTATTACAAAATGTTTGCGATTTATTTGTAAGAAGTTATTAGAAACATATTTCTATACCTTCATACGATAAATTGTCTAGAGATCGGAAGTAGAGATGGGATAAATCACTCTTTTAAGGTGAAAGAGTTGTTATAAAGATTGGAATCTTTAGCTCATGAAAATATATTGCTCTAAACCAATCCATTCATTAGTCCTTTGCGTTTGAACTTATTCCCACTCTCTATGCCGTCTAGTGGCCCACTCCTTTTGGTCTCAACTCACTCTCACTCATTTTGGTTTCAAACCGCTCAATAAGAGTGAATAAGTATGCACTTGAATGGCAGGGGATTGAAGAGATATTGGCTAAATTCGAAGGAAATAGTAATAAAAAGATATATTTATAATATTAATAGACATATGATAACGTTGACCTTTGAGAAAAACTTGGGCCAGAGGCCTTAGAAGCCTAACAAAACACTAGTCGACATATTTTATGAGTCTCATAAAAACATTGAATGCTGAGTTGAAACCATAAACTTCTTTGAAGGATTCAACTCACTCATTCACTCTTAGTCAGTGTTCACATCTCTAATGGAGGGCGATATTTAAAAATATATTTAAAGAACATATTCGTGCTACTAAAAACTAAAGAGATGTGCTTTAAACTATTTTTTGAGAATTGGAGTAATAGTTTTAACTGTGTGCTATAAAACATTTAAACAAAACGCTTAATAATAAAAATAAATTTAAAATTTATTTAAAATACCTTTAAGTTGTTATAGAATGGCATATTTACATAGTATGAATAATTGCAATAGACAGGGAGAGTCCTATAACAATACAAATAATGTCATATTATTTAACATTTAGCTTTAAGTGATTGTTATTTTATTTAAAAAAAATCAGCTTCTTTTTTATGGAAAATATTTAAATTATGATTAGGATTCATTTTCCTAAACCGATTTTGTTATTTTGAATTTGCCGTCGGTATTGCTAACATTGGAACTCAACCGATGGGAACGTTTCCTATCTCTTGTCACTTATAGCAAACTTTAGTACAGTAGGCGTGTCTCGTCATCTCTTTTAGTACATCGAACCACACGGATCCAAATTGCCGACGGGGTTTGAGTTCTGCTCAATATCGCTATTCATTCCCTTTGATTTGGAAGTTGAAAGGCAACTGCAAATACGCGTAGCACTTTCAGAGAAGTCTCGTGACGTGATACAATTTGCGTAACACTTTCATCCAAAAATGCATTGTACTAGCGGCAAAAAAAACAACGTACCCGAACGATTGCATTCGCTCGCTGTAAAAGCTTTAATCAAACAGAACAAGACATCACTGGCAAACAAAAAAAGTGGAACAAAAGAAGTTGCAAAAAGCCATAAATTGCCATCCGATGCCGGCGGTTGCCAGATGAATCTGGAGCGAAATCATCTGTAACTGCTGGGGTATGAAAATTTATGTCTAAATCGCTCTGGTGCGGAAGATTGGACTCACGTGGAGGCGCTGATCCGTTCGACACGATCATTCACGAACGCACCACTTCGGTCCCCACTCCCCCCGGGGGGTGTCCTTGCCCTTTACTTTGCCTTCGCAGCCGAAAAAACCGAACCTGAATTTCGCTCGATACCCGATGCCATCTAGACCGTAAAGGGAATAGATTTGGTACAGTCTACTAATCAGCGACCCGGGTTACACTACCGGAAGGTCTGCTGCCTGTCTCGTTTCCTCGCCCTTTCGGTTTCCCCGTGGTACCGTGCACCGTTTCTGGGCCAAACCGTTCCGGAGGCAGTTTTTGTAGGGTGTTGGGCCTTCGCTACCATTTTTTTTTTGTTCGTCCATTTCTTGGTGTCCAACAACAAGCGAACAAGCTGTGGGTGATGGTCATTTTGGGTATGATTCCATTCGAGCTTAGAACAATCATCGACGACACTGACGATGACGGGGTAGTGCGCCTCGGTGTGTGCGCGCGCATCCAAATTTTCCAGTCTGACTCCCATTTTTCCGACTGACGCGCATCGGGTTACGCCTCAACGAACCGGAAGAAAATTGTCCTCCCCGAGACGGTGATGTGAGAGAGCGAGAGAAAGAGAGAGAGAGTAAGCAACCGAAGTTGAGGTAGTGGATGGACACCCGGTGGAAGGGATTATGTTTCTTCAGCAAAATATGCCCGGGACCCGGGGAAATCCTTCTTCTCGGCGTGGAGAAACGCTTCCGAGGTGGACCCCGGGACCATGCGCACCGTGGCCTCTTGCCATTTTTTTTGTTTTGTTGGTTTTGTTTGCCCAACGTCCCCCTTTTCCTATTATTGCACGGTTGAGGAAACCATGTGAATCTACTGGAGTTGAAAGTTTTGCCATCGTGTGCGAGGCACATCTCACCCGCGCCGGTCAGTAACGTTTGCCAGGCACGCACGTTCATGGTCTTGTTTTTCGGGGAGGAAGGGAGAGAGAGAGAGGGTGTGAGAAAGGAAGGAAGTTCCGGACCAACTGCGCGATAAAACATGCCCGTCTCCGGGAGTCTGATATTTGCAATCCGGTCGAGTGACAGACCGTGGCTCGCCGGTTGGCTGGGTTCACGTGTAGTAGGGTTGCAGTTCGCTTTTCTTTTTTTGTTTTTGGCCTGCAAACTTATGGCCGAACCGAATGATATCGAATGATGAAAAAGTTGCAACCTTTCGGGTGTGGAGCACAATTGTGGAGCTTTTTTTTGTTTGCTTTGTTGGAGAGCGAGAGACAGGACGATGTTGTTTTGCTAACTGGTTTGATTTTCGGATAAATTGATTACCGTACGCAACAGCGCACACTGGCGCGGGGTCTTACCGGAAGCCCGGTGCCGCACTTTGTAATGTGATGGAAATAATTTGAAATAATTATTCGTACCCCGTTTTAGGTCAGGGTCAGTGGCAGCGTTTAGAATGGCTGTGGCCAGTATTTCCGGTTAGTAGGAGTTTCCATTCACATTCCAGCAGGCACTCCACACTTTCACTATTGAGATGTGAGATATTGGCGGAACAAAATGCGTTACTATAAGGGTGCTATAAAAAGTGCCATAATTTGGTAGTGATCGAGAGCTAGTGTGCTATAAAAGTGATCTTAAACACTAACAACCTCAAGTAAGGCAGTTTTTCGAAGAGAGCTATAAAATTATAGCTAAAAAGAGCTAAAATAAAAGAATTGATTAAACATGTTTAAAAAATGGAGGAACTCTTGGGTTCAAAATCAATGACGAAAATCCCTCCCAGAGTTGCGATCCTTTTTATGGCACGTACGCATCCCATTCCCCGCACAACAGCTTGTTCCTTTATCGACACAATAAAAGCATCAATGTCACTCAAAAGTGCGGTCGGGCGGGTGGACAATTTTTGAAGACAAAGTCCTTGGCTCGGCCAAAAATTCTAGACACGTTTTCCTTTATCTGGTCGTGTCGCTGAAAGTTTCGTTTCCCATCATCAAAAGGAAAAGGTTTCGCAATCGTTCGGCTGTACAAAATGCTGGAAAATGATTGTTTGTGCTTGCTGGCACGGTGGCCGCGACGCGTCCATTTCTTCGACGGCATTGCGGAGGGCGGAACTCCGTCCGTCTTCACTTTCGAAACGATTCAAACACGAACGAGCACCGACGGGACATGGGTGCACGGCTGCGGTTTTTCAGCTCCCCAGTGAACGATGGAGGGTGGAAAAGTGGCGTGGAAAATATTTTCCAGCACGCCCATCCGTGCGCAAACGAAATCATACGCCGGGTGAGAGCGAGACACCGTGACCGCAAGCGAACGTTGGAAGCTGCGTAGAAAATAAGGAGTTCTAGCGGTTAACACGAACGGGGACGGGAAGGGGAGAAGGATGAGGGGGAGAGAGGTCGCTTTTCACTCTGTCGCGCAACTGTGTCGGATTTTCAGTTCGAGTGCGTCCGGAACATCCGACGCGAACATTACATAAACATACCCTGACAGCCGTCCCAGTGTAGTGGAATATCATCAACTCAGCATGATGTTCCTGTTTGTGGGATGCGGCTGCAAAAAAAAAAAAAGCGGGCCCCAAGAAGTCAGCCACTGTATTGCGTCGTCTATGTATTGGAGCGAGAGATAGCGCGAGAGAGTGAGCAGGAAAAACAGACTCAACCACCTGGGGAATATACAAAAACCCCCCAGCAGGATCCTGGCACGACCCATCGATCGACGTGTTCGGGTGTTCGGGTGTTCGGGTCGCGTTCGGCACAACACATGGAACCAGCCATCCATACATAAACAAGCAATCGCAAGCCTGGGCATGCAACATATATCTCCAGATTTTCTATGTGAGTAAGCCCGGAGTTACTCATACAAAAAGAAATTGTTGCGCTTTCACTTTGGCGAGCACGAAGCGGAAACTCATCATGTCCGCAAACTCTCGCCAAACTCTGGGTGTCCCGGCATGCTCGGTTGTCCCCCCCCTCTCTACACCCTCTCTCCAAAGGGATGGAGATTGTTCATTTATACACACTCCCACTGCTTTTTACCTTCGAGGGGACGCACACTGCGGTTTCTGCGCAGTGCCAACCACGCACACTACCAGCGCTCACATAGCGGCACGCAGTGCAGACGGGCAGATATAGGCAGGTCAGGAATCGTCGTCCTCCGCTTTGACTCTGCTTGTGTACTTTGGCGTGTGCGTTTGTGGTGGTTGGGAGTGGAAACAAAAAAACATAAGCCATTCATTCAATTTTATCGCTCCGATCCGGGTTTTTGGGGAAGTGCGTTCGTCACACTGCATACTCGTGTGTGTGTGTGGGAAGGACACCGGTTAAGGATGATGATGCCCGATGCGCTAACCAATACCATGGATCAGGCCACTTCGTTATGTGCTCGCTGATGTGTGCTGTTTTGAACTGGAACCGCCCATCCGGAAAATAATTTTAAATCACATACCAGCTCGCTCGAGCCCTTTTGCACGCGTGCTACTGTAGCCCGTCCCGCTCGTGGCGCTTAATTTCACTCGCTCGGCTAGGGTCCTGGGCCCTGGTCGGTGGCCCCAAACAACGCCGTGAAGTTTGTTTGTCTTTCTCTCTGGCGGGGGCGACAAATGGTAGGCGTTTTTTGGCTGCCACGCTGCAGTGCCGGGCGTTCGCGGCTGGCTAGAGTTATGATGGCAAAAGAAGAGATGTATGCACGAACTTTTGCTGCAATCTTAGCCAACAAGATTTGAAATATTATGCACATGCAGCCAGATTTTAATAGGGCGACGGTGTTTTCCGACGGCGTTTTATTATTGTACGTTTCCAGTGCTCATTTCAATATTATTTGTCTAAGGAACGAATTCAAATGTTAGAATGTAGTTCTTTCTTCACAGTCCAATAGAAGTTTTAGAAAATTATATTTATTTGAGGTTATTTGCTATCACTAAACATTAAAATGTTCAAACAACTACTCTTGTTTATATTGCGCTAATTACTCAATCGCCTACGGAGAGGTCACATAGTGCATTGCCTAGCTGTTTGATCTTCTACAAACGAAGGCTTAGGTTCGAATCTCAACTGCAGCGTTCGCAGTTTGCTATAATAAGTAAAGTTTGTATTATGAAGCTATTTGTGTAGTGCAACAATTATTGTATGTTGCATCCAAATAGTGCAACACTAATCAAATACAGGGTAGTCCTGACACATATTACACAATGTTAGTACTTACGAAATGCGCTGTTTTTTTTGAGTTTTGAATTACATTAAGCAGCTGTAGGCAGGATTATAGGTTCTCTGGATTTTTTTATTCATTATACTTAATAATATTAAACTATTATATTTCATATTATTATTAGTTTGTAGCTAAAATTAGAAGAAAACTTAATTGTCTTACTAGAGATCATAAAGCTTTTTCTTCCTTTTACTGATTTTAGTTTTCTTGTTCTAATTTATGAATACAGCTTTTATGATTTTCATAATTCATTCGCTTGAATTTTATACATTATTTTGATGCGATACAGAATTTGTTTTTAATATTAGAACAACGCAAGTAGCTATGAAGACCGAGACGGACAGGACCGAGGTTCGAATCCCAATTGGACCGTTCCCCCATATACGCAGGAGTGACTATCTTGTTTCGGGTATATTAAAGTCACAAAAGCCAGAAATGGCAGGGTAAGACCTCTCGAGGTTGTAGAGCCAGAGAAGAAGAAGACTTTATTTTGATGCGATAAAGAGTTTGTTTTTAATATTAGAACAACGCAAGAAGCTATGAAAATAATCGCAGCAAATGACAGTTAAATGGTCTAAAATGAACATTGACAGCTTTTAAACGTTTTGGATGAAATTTGAGGTCACTTTTCACACTTAGTACAGTGTCTAGAGAACGTTAAGAGGTTTTAAAATAAATAAGTAAATAACCACGAAATTAAAATTTGTCGAAATGTCCAGTTCTTCATGGCCCAAATATTCTCAAACCTCAACCTTTCCACCCATGATTGTTCTAAAATCGATCATATCTACAATTGTTCTAAAATCCTATGTCTTGCATTCTTATTTAAATGAGAATTGAATTGATTTAGTAGTTTCCTAAAACTTAGTAACTTACATGCAATTTAATCGACATTTCACGTTACATAACTAAAATACGGTCCTAAACCGTGTCCTAGGCGTGTTGAATCCGCTTGTAAGTTAACGCTTTTTGGCTCCCGAAAGCAAAAGCCTTGGCAATGCTGACACTTAACCATCTCCATGTGACCTCGTTCAGAAAGGGTTTTGTTCACATGTGGTAGAGTTCCATGCCTGGTTCCATGGTGCATTGAAAGGTTTCATTGTTTCGCGATATTTTCTTCCGAGCATTCGTGTTCGCCTATTGTTTTTTTTTATTTGTCCTTGGTTGGTGTGATTTGTTCCTGCTTTCTTGCACCTTCATGAGGTTGTGGGTTTAATTTAAAAAGCGTTTGTTTTTCACGGTTTTCCATTTTTTTTTTGCTTTTTAAGACCATACAAACCATCGTTGGCTGTAGTTTTATTTTCCCAACGGGCGCCATTTGTCGTATGTGGGAGTGTTTCCATTACTGGCGGGCTGTCGGTTTTGCGCGCGGGTGGGTTGGCTGCTTTCAGCGGCTGCGGTGCGCTGATAGAAAATCCGAAGGGGAAATGAAGCGTAACCAGTGAAGAGTGCCGTTTTTCCAACTGACATTTATACGCATGACTGAATCCGCAGTCAAATCGTGGCGGCGACGCATTTGCTCTGGCCCGCGTGCATTCCTTCGATACGCCGTGTGCCGTCTTGTTCTGACGCAGAACAATTGTTTGGCCTGCCGTGAAAGGGAACACACATGATGTAAGGTGTGGGCACACTGGGGAGGGGGACAAAAAACCCCCTTTTGAGAAACATTACCAACCGGGAAGAAGAAAAGTCTGTACGAAACGATAGATAGTGTGCCGTCGCACGGAGGGAAAAGAAAGCCGATCGACAAGCTGCGGCCTCGTTGTATACCCGATTGGTCGACGGATAGACTCCCACTGCTTTCCCCATCCACCCGCTGGAAATGTGGAATTTCCCAGATTTTTGGTCAGTGCCGCGTCATGGGCAGGAGCGCCCACGTACGCCGGCAAGAAGGTGGTGATGGGGCCGGCTTGCGCATGTAGCGTGTAGCCCCGAAAATGATAAGGACGGTTACGGTTGGTTGGAAATATTAGACAAACACGCGCACAGCGAACGAGACTAAGGTGGCAGGAAGGTATGAGGCGACACACGCCGTAGCTAGAAACTAAAATGGCGAATGGCGGTTGTTGTTTCTTGCTGTGTATTTCACAGAACCAGAAGTTTGCTGTTGGGTTTCGGGACAAATAATAAAATACGACATGGAAGGTACTGCATTGCCGTACGATTGCAGTTTATGAATTCCTGCACAACTAAACAATAAACAATGCAAAGAAATATAGAAAAGGATTGTTCTATTTTGTAGCTGTTTTGTAAAATATTTGTCGAGGTTGTCATGTCCACTTTGAAACACAGACAATTGTTGGTTGAAGGTGGAGCGCAATATTTTTAATAAAATCATGCGTGCTAGCTTTTTCTTGCTTCTAAATAAATAAGACAAATTATTAGTAAACGCATTTGTGACGAATAGTTTGTTAAACTCTGCCATAGAACTATCGTTTATTTTTTTGTTTTCAACTGCTTTTAGTAATTTTGGTTTAAAATATTTCTAAAATATTAATAATATAAAGAAAAATCCTTCAAATTGTTAATACTGTATGATAATAGATTGAGGCATTCATCGCATGAACTTACATATACAAACAACAAAACTAGATGTAATTAAGGCTAGAACAATATAAATCACTCGAGGTGTTTTATTTTATTGTTTATCTTCTTCTTCTTCTCTGGCACTACAACCTCGAGAGGTCTTGGCTTCCGTGATTTGTGGCTTCCGTGACTTGAATGTACCCGCAATAGGATAGTCAGTCCTGCGTACGGGGGAACGGCCCGAATGGGATTCGAACAAAAATTGATACTTAATGAAGAAATTTATAAGTAAACTTATTCTCAAGTTGTTAAGTATGGACTTGTTAAAGTGACATTTTTTTTGTAATGTCAAAGTGACATTATGTATTATGGAATGTTTGTCTCATTACATTTTTTTGACTTTTAAAATAATATTTTTAAGTCAAGATTTGATATACAAAATTGTTTGCTATAAATTTAGAAGAAGCGTTCATTTGCAACCAACATTGTTTAAATAATTTATTCTTTTTAACACACAAACACATTATTTTCCATAGAGGTTGCCTTATTTTTGTAAGATTATATTTGCTAAAACAAAGCGACTCAATGGCAGAGGAGATAGCGGCGCCGGTCTTCAAACCGGCAGGACCGAGGTTTGAATCCCATTCGGGCCATTCCCACGTACACAAGATTGACAATCCTGTTGCGGAGAAGTTTCAAGTCACGTGTTAAGCCAGAAATGGCAGGACACAAAACCTTTCAAGGTTGTACAAGCCATAGAAGAGAAAGATTTGCTAAAACAATGTTTTTGCTAAAACAATGTTCACAGTAAATTACTTTCTCAAAAAGTAAAAACGCTTTTATATAAAAAAAAACAAACAATTATGTTATGAACTAAATAATTATTGTTCTAAAGGCTATCATGTACCACATTTATTACTTGAAATATTCATTCTATTTAAGACTATCGATTAACAATTTATCCTTCAAAACAGTAAAATAAATCCTAATTAAATCTCGAACTGACAAAAAGTACATTCGAAAGCCGTTAGATATAGCAACAATTTACTGTAAATTTATGAGTTTTAATCCAATTCTTACAAATATTCTCGTCCTAAATTCCTTTTCACATCCCCCTCCCAGGCGCTCAGCAACACACTCAGCCCAACACGTGTGATCAATCGTCGAACGAAAGCAATAATGATTCATTTATTATACATTAAGATATTATCAACATCATCATCATCATCATCATCATCATCGTCCTGGTCGTCAGATTTATCCGTTTTCATTTTCATCACTTTTATTCATCCTTTCTGCCTTCTCGTTGGGAAAAATCCTCCATTCCTTCGCTGTTATCTGACCGAATTCATGACCCCTTTGCAAGAATGGAATGGAACAAATGGGGGAACGAGTTTAGGCGAGGCTGTGCCGGGATTGGGAGTAGCCGAAGAAAACGGCTAGTAGCACGGTGCGAAGATCGAAACATTTCCGCTCCGTAAGCATTGAGGGAAAATTTGTAAATTCAATAACGATTGTCTCGACACGTGACCGCGTTTTTTTCGCTGCTGCCTCTTCCAACGAATATCGTCCCCGCTTGTCGGAAATGCGTACTTGCTACCCATTGCTCGTACGGGTCGTCTTTCCGGTCAACTCTCCCTCCCTAGCTGGAT
>AXCM01009221.1:0-10740 GCA_000473375.1 Anopheles culicifacies | reverse complement strand
ATAAAACAAATTAATGCACGTTAGCTACGTAGGAAAAGAACATAAACGAGATTTTTTGAGGAAAAGAAAGGAAACAGAACCAAATGACAATAAAAAGGAATAATCAGATCGCGATTGTAATGTAGTATTATATCGCACCGGATAGCTATTTGGACGATATAGCCTAGAAGAAAACAGTTATTGAACTATTTTCGTATCTTTTTTTTTTCTTTTGTTGGTTGGAATTTACGAATGATTTCTTGTGACGATTTGCAATTAGTTCCCTTTAAAATTGCATCAGAGTGTAACTTCGCTGCTGTTAGTACGAATCTAAATACATTCAGTTGCCGAATGCATGTTCATTATCAAGAAAGTCTGTAGCTTTTTGCGTACGGTACACGAGTAAGTATGACCTCAATAATCAATAATCACCTTTTCCTGCCACTCTCCTTCACTCATGCACACCACCCTCTTCCTAAAACTGTCTTTCCCGGATCCGCAAAACGCTGCTTTTAGCATACGCGATTCCGTAGCGGTACACGGTGATGCTGCCGTTTAGCGCAAGAATTGTACAAAAATTGGATGCTTAGAACACGATTTAAATTAAAAATGTACAGAGATGCCTAGTGTATTCTTAGAATTTTCACGTTTCTCTGAATGGCTGTAATTTCCGGTGTCTATTGCTAGAATATTTTGAAGTCCTGCCGGGCGAATAGAGAAAATATGTTATAAAACCATGCTTGCCTGCGACACGGAAGGCGAGTTAACACGTACCTATGACTTTTACTGCTTCTATGCGAAATCATGCACGTCGTACCACTGAAACTCCTTAATATGGGAGAAAGCGGTGCCTCTTTGAGTGCTGGTGTTTCTGGAAAGCGGATACGATAATAAAGCGGCACATTAATACGGAGAATGACTATAAAAATTTAGTGTCTCTAATTGATTGCATATTTCATATTATGTTTTCCCCCAATTGGACAATGTGCCCCAAGGTACCGAAGAGGTTTGCAATGCATACATCAACAGGGAAACACAAAGTGCTTTACTTCTTTTTTTTTTTTCTTTGAGGTGGGGAGGATTTGCACCAATCGCTTTCGTGGCATGCAAGGGGGCAAAGGGGAAATGCAACATCAATCGAACGACACGCATTCAATCAAGCTTACCTTGTACGCTTTCTAAAGTCATATAAAACGATAGGCGCCGCTCCAGGCGATCCTTGCTGGTGTTAATCAATAGAAACAACTGTACTCCTGAAGTATGGGGGGGCAGAAAATGCAGAAACTAAAGCTTCGTCACACTTCCAACCGCAATGAGGATGAGAGAGGCCGATGGATGGTACGAGAAGGATACACGCCTGCTACGATGAATCTGCAGCTGCCGTATTGTTTTCCTCCAAATGCACTAGAAATCTTCACTCTACGTACGTCTGAAATGTCGTCGACACCGTAACGAAACGAAATGTGGCTGCATACAGAAGGAAGAGAAAGAAAGGGGAGACAATATTTTATTTGATGAAAATTTACACTTTTTTTTGCATTTTCATTGAAGAATTTAAGCCATTGATAGGTGGTAGTGGGTTGTTGCAGACGAAGAGCTCCAGAAAGGCATGGTGCAATGAGGAGCAGTACATGCGCCACGGTGCAAAAATTATTTCAACTCAAATTAGCAGCACTTTGGCCCCACAGCAGTGACACACGGGCACTGTCTATGTAGTGGTATCTAGGGAGCCGTAAAATATGGCGATTGTTCGACAGCTTATCATTATTCGCAAGTAAAGCGATCTGCCACGCTACAGGGTAGAATCGCTATTATAATCTTTTGAAAAAAAATACAACCCATGACAAATCCAATACGGGATTAGTGCCATTTAAGGTGGTTCGCTTCATTTCATTACGCAAGTAGCGATACCACACCAGCTGCAGCAACGCAGAGAGCAAGGGGATGATCAGCCACAATGCAAAATTTTCAGACGGTTCATACGCAAGCGAGAGGCACCCATCGCAGTTCCCAAGCACTAGAGCGAGACGAAAGTGTACCACGTCTCATGTGCCAGCTAATCTCATCATAAAGCAATTATGGGGAATGAAAACTTTTTGCTGCTCCTTTTTATCAATCGCCCGCAGTTCGATTTCCTTCTTTGTGTGCCATACTTACGCGCTAGGTCCGTAATGATGATGGATTTGAATGCACGGGATGATTTTCGACACAATTTTAAAGATTTTTCACTCACAGTAATGCACCGTTCGCAACACAACTTGAAAAGTCACGGATTGCTAGAGAAGTGAGGAGCTATTCACAAGAACGTGATAAAACGCATGTTCCGTAGCCGTACCCACGAGTGGTTTCCTCTACAATGTGCTTGCATGACGTCAACGTATAGCTTTCTCCGTCACACAACCACCAGATCAGGCGTTGCCAAACGTCTGCAACATATTGCAGCATGGTACATCATGGGTTCGACTACGCTTGTCGGAATTTGCGGCAGGGCTCATTTGTCGAAGTGGCAGATTTTCTGTCGAACAATAATTATTTTAGCATTAGCGCAATTGAAATCAAATGGGATCGAGAGGAAAATAAGTTAATACATTACCACTGTACGTGCGGTTCTGCTTCAAGCCAATTTTGAGCTTCATTTCAACCGTCTGCAACCGACCGTCATACCGACAGACCGTAACAAGGTTTATATACCATTGTACCGACACACGAGCTTTGACGCAAATGTGTGTGTGTGTGTGTTTCTTTCCTTGCTGGTGCAAACGTCAGATGCCGAAACGCCTGTTGTTTGCACTTCCAAACACGATTAAACGTTCGAAGCAGCAGTCGTAGAAATCATTCCTTCACAATCAGTCTCTAGTTGGCGGCGAGCGGATGCATGGCCGGATCCTTTGAATTGAAATCCATATCGAATGAAAGAAAAGTTGCGCTTCAGTTCTTTTGCGTTCCTACCAAGAAGTGAAGTAGTGTGTGACTAGTGTGATATCCACAGTGTTCTCCACAGAAACGAAATCAGCAGCTTGTGAAGCCCATTAAGGTAGGTAGAGTAAACACTGCTCTGGGTTTCAATTTCATACCGGGACGGATACAATTTTCGCTGAATAGACACAATTGAAGTGTGGTTGAATAGAGCATGCTTCCACCGCTCCACAAGCTGGTGTAGCCCAACATTTTGCTGATTGTTTTATCTGCGCTGATGCAGCGTTAGGTTTGTGATGATAAAATGGCCGACTAGCTTGGTGTGATAGAAAAGAAATTGTAGGAACCACTCGATCACTTTCGATCTACATTCATTATGTAGCTGCTATTGTTTCCTATTCAAGGAACGTGACATGTTTGCGCACTTTTCATCTTCTTAGCGTACATGTCGGCCAAAGAGACGTGAAATAAGAATGGATTTTTAAAGAATAAAAAACGAAGCATTAATATTGTTCATTTTGCCAACTAAGCAATCTTTAGACTGGGTGACGATTTCAGGACTCCCATGTGGCTCTTCACATGGGTTTCGAGTTGCACCTGCCGCCGGTGCGTTCCATAAGTTGCTTTGTTTGTCATAAAAAACGCAACGCCATTTTCTATTTCATTCTTGAGCGTCGCTATTGGGAACTGTTCTAAGAACAGTAACTATCTGCCGTCGTCCTTCACTAATACGAACTCACGATACACACTAGTTCAAGGAAAAGTAAGCATACAATTCATTCGAGCGTCTTTTATTTTCGGTATCCTTTTCCTTCTCCAAGTAACTTTTCAATCGCTCAGGTGAGATTAGAAGGAGCAAACTAGGGATCATTTCAGCAGGAGATGGCAATTTTTTTTATAATCCTTTCGACACATTCATATTATTGCGTATGGGGCAATATTGTCCTGTAAAACGTTAAAGGTCACCAGGAGTGGCCTCTTCATACTGTGTGATCCTGTGAACATGTCCAACTAAATTTTCGTATTGTTCTGTTCGTAATTGAACCCCTGCGCGCGTAGAGCAAACCTGTTGCCGAAGTCGCGGAAGTTTTAGTCTGGCCCTTTTTGATCAATCAATCGCCTGATTTTTTTTTCCTTTTGTCGTATAATATATTACAAAAAAAAGATTTTTACAAATTAATTTAATTAAATTGTATTATGTTGCATATGTTTGCTAGTGTCGAATGTATATAATATTATGCTAACTAATCTTTATTTGATGTTCATATAGAGAACGGGCAGGCCGTATTGCTCTATTAATCTCTACAGTACAGTTGAATTGACAAATGGATCAACAACCGAACCGTGGACGGGGACGAGGACGGGGTACTCGTGGTGCTCCAGGAGCTGCCGGTGGACAACCGAACTGGAAGGAGGGTGGGGCGACAGGAGGCGGGGCGCCCCAACTTCGTCAGCCACGTATGGATCCATCGCAACCAGAGACAGCCGCTGGTGATAATGGTGCCTCAGCAGGAGGCTCTGGAGCAGCACCAAAAGCACCGGTGGCGGCGGCATCGCGAGGCGGTGGAAATGGAGCTGGCGATGCGGGTGCTCTGGGTCGGGGAGCCATCCGGGGAATGCGGTACATTCCCGAGGTGGTGGTGACACGCAAACCTAATGCACCCTCGAAGCAAGGTACCTCCGGTACCAAGCTGGTGCTGAAAACCAACTACTTCCGGTTGACACGGAACGACCAGAACACCTGCGTCTTTCAATATCGCGTCGATTTTGAACCGCTGGTGGAAGATACGCGCATTATGCAGGCGCTGATACGCACGCAGGCAATATTGCTCGGTCCGTACATATTCGACGGCACGATGCTGTTCCTCTACAACAAACTCCGTTCGGAAATGGTCGATCTGCAGGTGAAGGATCCACGCACGGACGCGCTGTACAAAATGACGATCCGGCACGTCGGCACGGTGGACATGGCGTCCGAAATGGCACTCATGGTCTTGAACCTGATGCACCGGCAGGCAATGGGCAGCCTGAAGCTGTTGGCCATCAACCGGAACTTTTTCGATCCGGAAGCGAAAATTACCATCCCACAGTACGGTCTGGAGCTGTACCCGGGCTACGTGACATCGATTCGCCAGCACGAAAGTGATGTCCTGCTGTGCGTCGACATAACGCACCGTGTGCTGCGGATTGACAGCTGCTACAAGATGCTGCAGAACATGCAGCGCCAGCCGGGTTCGTACAAGGACAACTTCCGGCGTATGATGATCGGCGCGAACGTGATGTCAGTGTACAATCAAAAGATGTACAGAGTCTGTGACGTGGAGTATGAGATTACGCCCATGTCGACGTTCCCCACCAAAGAAGGTGAGAACATCACGTTCGTGGATTACTACAAGAAGCAGTACAATATTACGATCCGCGATCCGAGGCAGCCGATGCTGCTAACGAAAGCGAACGATCGGCTCGTGCGGCTCGGTATGGACAAACCGGTATTGCTGGTGCCGGAACTGTGCCGGATGACGGGCATCACCGAAGATATGCGGCGCGACTTTCAACTGATGCGTGCCATTGCCGATCATACGCGCCTCGGTGCCGATAAACGCATCCAGCGGTTGGAGCGCTTCAACGAGCGTCTGCAGGGGGCGGCCAGTCGGCAAGTGTTCCAGTTCTGGAAGACGGAACTGGATCGCCGATTGGTTGAGCTACCGGCACGTACGCTTCGCCCGGAAGCAATAATGTTCAACTTGAGTGGTAGTACTGAGGGTAAACCAGCGGGACCGGAGGCCGACTGGAGTCAGTTGTTGCACAGGAATCAGATGTTCAAATCGATTCCGTTGCAACGTTGGTACGTGGTATGCGAGCGAGGTAAGGAATCGCTCGTAAAAGATTTCCTGGGCTGTATGAAGCAGGCCGGTGCAGGAATGAAATTCAGCATTGCTGAACCAAGAATGTAAGTAAAAGGCTTCTCGACCGTTTGACAGCGCATTTACCAATAGCTGCGAGTGTGTGAAACCATAATGTTTCTGATTATCCTTTGTTTTTTTTTTTTCACGCTACAGGGTCACGGTGCAAAGTGACAACAATGCAGGATACAACCATGCGCTGGCCCAACTGCTGAACGAAGATGTTCAGTTAGTAATGTGCATCGTACCGAATGATCGGGCAGATCGCTACGCGGCCATCAAACGGGCGTGTTGCGTCCAGCGGTCCATTCCGTGCCAGGTGATTAAGACGCGCACGATCACGCCGAAGAACGGTGTCGTTCGCACGCTAATGTCCGTCGCAACGAAGGTGGTTATACAGCTGAACTGCAAATTGGGTGGCATACCGTGGATGGTGAAAAACCCGCTGAGCAACGCGATGGTGGTCGGGTTTGACGTATGTCACGATACGCAAGATAAATCGAAATCGTTCGGTGCCGTGGTTGCGACCATGTACTCACCCAAGCAGGTCGAACCGAAGTACTACTCGTCGATCGAGGCTCACGCGCGGGGCGAAGAGTTGTCCAACTTCGTGGCGTCCAGCATTGGGAAGTCACTGCGCGCTTACCAAAGCGCTTACGGTCCGAACAATCTGCCGCGTCGTATCATCCTGTACCGGGACGGTGTCGGCGAGGGTCAACTGCGTCACGTGGTGAATTTCGAAACCAAAGCGATCAAGAACATGCTGAACCAGGTGTATGCGAACTTTACCGAATTTAAGCCCCAGCTCTCCATACTGGTGGTGAATAAGCGCATCAACACCCGGCTGTTTATGGCCGATCGGAACCCACCACCGTGCACGATCGTCGATGATATCATTACTCTGCCCGAAAGGTAACGACGGATGGGGTTGCGTCGAATAATGGCCAACTTTGGCCGGGGGGGGGTGGACAATGTTCGTAAGTAAACCTATATTTTTGTTTTCGTTTGCAGAACCGACTTTTACCTGATCTCGCAATCAGTGCGCCAGGGCACGGTATCCCCGACGGCGTACAATATAGTGCACGACGAGAGTGGCCTGACGGTGGATCAGCTGCAGGTGTACACATCGAAGCAGACCCATCTGTACTACAACTGGTGTGGTACCGTAGCCGTTCCTGCGGTGTGTCAATATGCTCACAAGCTAGCATTCCTGACATCGCAGTACCTGCACCAGCAACCACACCAGAATCTTTCCAACCGGCTGTACTATTTGTAGAGAGCATATCCATGCCAAAGCGGACGCTCAGTACAAAACTCCAATACCATTAATTTGTTGTTATCCTCTTAGGTAAACCGTTCAGGAATAATAATCATTCTCTGATCTTCCCACAATTAAGTGAAGCTAGGAAGAGATGATGGACGTACGTGTTAAACACATTCATATTTTGCGTTTGTGTGCATTGCGAATGTACTTCGTTTACCATTATATTACCCTCATGTACAATGAGTTATCATTTTCACTTACTTACTTTTCTCGATTCATTCCTTCCTACAAGCCCAGACAAAGAGTACGAGCGCGGCTGAAAGCCTCTTTTTGTTGTAGGGAGCGTAAGCATATAAAAAAAACACTCGAATTAACGTTTCGATACAAATGAAACAACTTTCTTATGAGCTTTTTGACAAACTTTATTAAAAATCAGAACTATTTGTAAGAAAACAAACAAAAAAAAATCTATGTGCCAATTAAATGTTACTATAACTCCGCCGTGTAAGGGAGTTACACATTCGATGAAGAGAGAGAGAGAGAAAATATGAAGGGAATTTGATTATATACCATTTTACTATTATTATTCATTTTTACATAGCTCTCAGGTTGTGTATTTGAATTTAATTTCTTGAAATTATGAATAAAATGAGCAAATGATGAAATTTTTGTATGTGCGCCTTATGTATTTTGGATTCGTGCTTTAGCACCAGCTTAATTGTTTTAGCCAACGTACAATGGAACAGCTGGAAACTCTGCTATCGCTCAATTGTTCTTTTTGTTTTTGGAGAGAACCTTCGAAAAAGGATTTCAGAAATTAATTCACAATAATGTAGCGTCTATTACCCGTGTATTTCTTTACATGTGTGCCTGTGTGCGTAAAGAATGCAACATCTGTTAAACATTATGCCGTATCGACTGTTTTTACCCTCTTGGTACCGGCTGCTTGAGTGTGATTTCCTTGCTTCTTTTACCGCTGCATCGTCGAGTGTCGGTTGTGCTTGTGTAGCGCGTAAGGAAAGAGGCTTGTCTGGTAAAACCCAACGATCAAAATCTGGTACCTCTACGTTCGGCATACCCAACAGCAAAACACTTGAACCCGAAACAATCGAAACAAACAAAAAACAACACACTGCATCGTATTGCAGACCCAGCAAAAGAAAGGTCTGGTTGTAAAAGTTTTAAGAGCCATCATAAAACTGTATGCGATTGATGGAAAACTATCACCGTGAAGCAATCCTACATGTGTGGTTGTACAAAAACCCAAAGGAAATACCAAGATCCCAACCATTCCGGTATCTTTTTACTTGACCTAGAAAAACACATTTCTTCAGCTTGCAAACAAAACATGAAGCTGATTTGTATCTTTGATAAAACGTTCCATATATCTCTTGAAATAATGGTCCGACAGATCGCGATTTAGTTTACAAGGAAAATGGGTATTTCCGGTAGACATTTTGTGATCATCACCACGAATCCTTACGGATTTTAATATTTTCTTTTGATGGTCAAACCTTTTAATGACATCGTGGATTGTTATCTTCTTGCTGTGGTCTGCTATTGAAGAGTAGATGTTATACAAGACCAAGATTCTACTCTGTTCAAACTTACTAGCTTCGGAAATGGGTTAGTATTAGATGATCTGACACTGTCTAGTAGAAGGAAATTAAAAGCGTCCATCCAGCAATACGCACACCGCACTAATCAAATCAAACACAACCACCGTCTCGCTGTTGTTACAAGTTTAATTTATTTAACGTTGAAACATTTGCTTAAATGTCTAACATTCTTAACGATTAGTTTGCGTCCGCCGATAAGAACAGAAACACTGACCGTTCCCTCGCCAAAACACAAACCGGCCGGATATACAATTATATTGCCTGGGTATACTTCTCTCTAGCTCTGTTTGCTGTCGCGCCGCCGGTACGTTGGTAGACGCACGACCACATGGTTGATTGGTTGGTTGGTGTTTTTGCACAACATTCTCGTAACTGATGAAATTGCACTTTCGCTTGGTGTTTGTTTATTTGTTATTCGGTGTGGGGTCAAATTACATCTCTCGGGATCATTTGCTTACAAGAGGCAACCAAACTGTGTGGAGAATATATTTACCAACTAATCATTATAAAAAACCTAGACCACTATTACTTTAATAATAATAACATAGTTCTGTTCCTTTTGTTTTTGTTTGTTGCAGCATCTCGTTTTCGGACGGTGTGTTCTGGTTGTGCAAACGTGTGATGAATTCTGGTGATTTGTAGATGTCTCTCCAATGAGGTGAGTTCAATACATGTGTGTGATTAAGCTAAATAGGGCTCACCAACGAAATTAAATGTAAACAACACTAGCAATTACACTCATTTTTACTCGCTCGCTGTGTTTCAATACAGACAATCTGCGTATTCCGCCGATGCTTTGCTTAAATTTCCATCCAACGGACGCGAGAACCTACCATAGTTCTAAGAGCTCCTAATTCTAAACGCCTGTTCCGGGGTTTGATGATATACATGTAAGTGATAATATGGCCAAACGCAATGTTATAAACAACAGCGCAGCAATGTGTGGTACAAAGGAAAACAGTAAATGTATGATTTATATATATAAATGGTTCATATGTCCACTAAACATTCGAACATGGTGTTTCGTGTAGATGCGAACCATTTTATTGGTAGTACATTGGTAGAACCGCTTTCGTTTTTTTTTCTGATCCGCTCTGGTACGCTTTCTAATTCTTCCCTCCCTCTCTTCGTCATCATCACATTCATACCGTATATAGATACAACAGATAAATTCTAAATTCTCACGCACACACGCACACACTGGACGGATTACTGCCCTGCAGATGGATCGGTACACCCTCGGGGTCGTCCGGTTAGAACTTGCCACTCGGATGCTTGGCTTGGTTTTTAATGGAGGTTATGCTTACGGACATCTTACTGTTGTTGACCAGATGGTTGTTGTTGTTGTTGTTATAGTTCATGATCGTACTGTTGCTGTTGCTGCGGTACAGTCCGTTGGTGTGCGGGTGATGGTGATTGCCATTTTGTGACGGTAGCGGTGGTGATGGTGATCCACCATTCTTGGTACCGTTCGAGTTGAACACCGGAATGCGGGACGGGCTGGCTTTGGTGCTGAGGTTGCTCATCGAACCGCCGGTCGCCGACGCGGACGGGGACAGATTAATCGATGGGATCGAGGTGCGTCGGATCAGGACGGGTATTTCCGTTTTCGAGTTCGAACGTTCGAATGTGGAGCGTATCTGATCGACACCGCGCGTGGGTGTTTTGCTGGTGACCGCACTGGTGGCCGGTGACGATTCGTACGGTGCCGTACTGAACTTGATTTCGGTGTTGCGTGGTATCAGCGAACCACCGGTACCATGTTCGCTGGACATGCGCCGTTCGACCGGTATCCGGGACGGTGGTGTTGTGGGTTTTGCATCCGGCTTCGGTGGTTTCTTCGAAACGATCGGAGGCTTGCTGGCAACCACCGGTGGCGTACCGCCGTTCTGCTGTGGTGGTTGTGGTGGTGGTAATCGTTCGGCAGCTGTTGGTGGTTCCGGTGCTTTTAGTGTGATCTCCGTCACGAATCCACCGTTCGTCATTGGGCCGCCATTGCTATCGCGCCGATTCAATGCGATCGAGCTTCGTTGCGGTGCTTGTGGTGGTGGTGGTGGTG
>AXCM01009220.1:0-12419 GCA_000473375.1 Anopheles culicifacies | reverse complement strand
CCTAAGTAACTTTTAAGTCCTTGAAAACTTTCACTAAATTGTGTTAAAAATAATGTTACAATGCATTACTGGCTGATACTTACAGCCCTATGCTTGGATAAAAATGAATGATGCCTTAGCGCGTATCGTACTGTTTTATGTGTTTTATGCGGCGTGACGCAGTATAGAGGGCAGGAGTGGCACCTGTTAAAAGCATGTTGTTTAGACTATTCATAAAACATACGAACGCTCGAGCATACCCTCTTTTCCTGGCTCATCCACGGACTGCACAAACCTTGGAATTCATTTCCCCTTGTATCGTGCGCATGAATCCCACGTCGAGACGGTGAGTGTGCATGCTTTGGGAAGAAAGCAAATATTTGCGAAGGATATTTAAGATAAAAGACAGCACAGGATTTTCTAATCTCGCTACAAACGGTCGTCCTTTACATGTTGTGTGCACAATTTCTTACTTGCGAAGGCGCTTTAGGGCGTCTAGGGCCATGAAGCATGAATGGTGAATTATAAACGGTGGTTAATAGAAATGAAATTTGTGTCCTTTGCTGTAAAGTATAGATTAAAAATTGCTACTATGGAAACTTAACCTTTGCTAAGAAGGAATTTATTATTCTTTTTAAGACAACCGTAGCAATTCATTGTTTCAGTTGAATTTTGTAACTTTATACATAAAATTTAGAAAAAAAGTAACCATCAAACACATCATATACAACTAACATTATTCATAGTTTTGCTTTTGTACCGGGATAGCACTGCTCATGAGATTTTCCAAATAATTGGCTTACATAATAAAACCCTCCGAAGAACTCTTACATGTATTAAAAGCCACGAACTAGCGAGCGTTTTCTCAGATGACCATTATGCACCCGATACACCAAACTTCTTGGATAGAGCAATGACTGAAATGTACCGAAAAGTTAATAGCAAGGAGTTGCTTGTCCCGTAGGAATTGTTGAATCGGTACCCATGGACAGTGAGTCTCGTTCAGGTCAGTGGCCCTGTTTCATTCACCGCTCATTCAATGGAATTCAGCGGTTCAATGGAAAGCAGTTCCATATCACATCGTTTCACTCGATAGGAGAATTTTTATTTTGGTGTCAGCTTGCCCGTTTCGCTTCGTGCACAAAACTTAACACATTGTTCTTTTCTGTCTTGTGCCAACTAGTTGCGCCACTGGGCGCCTCCATTGGGAGACGAAGCAAAAGAACAGTAAGGGTACGTAAGAAAGAAAAAAACAAAAAAAAAAACAAACCAATAGTTTTTGGCACTGTTTGCCGCTTAAAGCGTACCTCGACGAGAGAGAAGGCACAGCCAGTGGCAAGGAAAATTCAATCGACCCACTTGCTTGCAGCCGTTATTATGGTCACGGAGAATGGACATAGCGTCGGCATTAAATGGTTTATGACAGCCGAAAGGTCTCTCCTTGCCTTCTGGTGCTTGTGGTAGGCTGACCGCACGCTCGAAAGTGTTGGGGCGTTACAAGAAGTGTTGTTGATGAAGAGGAATGTTATCTAACAACGTTTAATTTATTACCGTTGTTGTGTTACTGTTGATTTGTGATATGCGGTTCGGAATAGCCTAGGGAATTCAATTTATGGACAATCTGCTATTTTATGCAATAAAAATAAAAGTAGTTTGATTATAAAAAGAAATCAAACGATTAGTTTACTCACAAACAAATCAAATTGTATTATTGTAGTTAAGTTTTAAGACGAAAGAGAAGACCAACAATTTAAAAATGCGTGAACTAATTGAAAAGTTTTTTTTTAATTGTTTGAATGGAAACTAAAATAGTTATGTTAGTTGTGATATTAATAGAAATTAGTCAGATTCATGTAATTTATTAAATACTATACGTAGCTTAACTTTAAATTCAAAATAATTTAACGAATTTTCTTTTCTGGCTATGCGTGAACGTACAATGTGTGCAACTCTAACATAGCTTTTTATTGAATATCCATGCTAACCCTCCTTGCTTTACATCACATTTCCTATATACTCCACAATTACGCACAAAAATACATACTATCCAAGATAATCCCCGGAAGCCACTGCCATTTGCGTGCTCTTGAAATGGTGGCACTCAGAAGATGTACATACAAAAAACATGCAACATTCTCGCTCTTTCACACGATAGGCCTTCAATGTTGTTGTGACCTTCAATGGACGAGCGGGTAACGTACGTGGCCGGTAAAAGGCACGAAGTGAAAATATCTAAATCACGGTAATACTACCCCGTTCCACCGGGGTCATAAACACTGCCGTGCTTTGATTTGCGTGTGAGTAACATCACTTTGCCGATGGTTGTTGTTCAATCCCTCTTTTAGCTATCGTTTTCTTGTATTCAACCGCTTCCAGAAGTATGTTAACCACATAAATCTTCCACACCAAACACACGCCCAAGGCAATAGCAGCAAGCGAAACCCGATGCCCGGACCAATCGAAAATGTGTTCAGAAACTCATCAATTTTAACACCCAGAAGCTGGTTCATATTCACGTCTAATCTGTGGCTGATACTTACAGCCCTTTGCCCCCGGTATTGGAGGTTTATACACTTTTCACACAGGCAGAGCTTTTTTAACCGTAGCGGTGTGCGATGCGTTGCCGTCGGGGCGAATTAAAATCGGCTTTCATGTGGCTGCTTTTTGAGTGTATTCGCGTAAATGTTTTCCGTCCGGATGTGTACTTGATTGTTTAGCGGTTGGATCGAGTTGGAAAATCTTTACCATAAAATGTGAGGAAATGCAAAAAAAAAACTTTTACCTTTTTACTTGGGTGCATGTAAACAGATTGATCGGGTGCTTGCTGTTCCCGTGCTTAGCAATATCACCTGGCTTCAGTCAGCCTTGAAGTATGCAGGAGGTATTTTTGTTTTTTGGAATTCGAAATTTTGGGCAACATTTGAAACGCTTATCTAGTATATCCACACTGCTACCGCTTATACGTAACTGAAAATAAAAATGTTAGAAAAAACGTAGAAAGATTTCGATCGTTTTTACGTTGCCTCGAACACATGTGCACATGAGTGTGATAATGCTTTTTCAATAAAAGACGAAAAAATCAGTTCGATTCTGAAAGTAAAGGCAACATGTTCTTCCGGTTCGAGGCAAGATTTTCTTCCCTTTCCATTGAAGTTACTCCGAGATTCTTAAGTCTCCAAGTAACAAGGCGTGATTCGGAAATCAACCTCTCACAAACTGCCGCTAAGGGGACTTGCTGTGGCGGTGATGGCACCGGTGCAGATGGCGGCATTCGTCGTAAGGAGTGTTTCTTGACACAAAACCATTGGAACAAAAGGAACGGATAAAATAAAAAGCAAAACATACTCCATGTCACTATACGAAGAACCAGCCCAGCCTTTGTGTGTTACAGCCGGAGGTGAATGGCACACTTGTCGCGCTACCTTGTGCCTTGTTCACTTCGAACACCGGTTGAAGGATTTATGATTTTCTTCCACCACTGGTCCGGCACTGTTCCCATGGCCGCGGTTGTACAGGGGTCCGTACGAGCGTCGTGCTCGATTTGACATTTTTATTTTCACGATACGGCACGCCAGCAACACTTGTGTTGCCTGTGTGGGGGTTGGGAGGTGGATTGTAACAACTCGGTATCTTTTGAACTCATGGTCCAGCTTCATCAAGAAAGTGCTAAGTGTAGTTTTTATTTCATACCTGGCTCGGCGCCGGCGGCTTCAAAATGTAATTCGAAACGCTGGCTGTAACTGCTTTCATTTGCACAGCACCGAACCGTATGTATGTACATATGCGGCAGACATACGAGGATGCCTGACAGGATGGTGGATTTAATCTGATTCTTTCATTGTCAGCCAGCAAACACATGGAAAATATACATGGGCTTTGAGTAGAGATGGGAAAATGTTTTTCAAACGGAAGATTGTAATTCAACATATGAGAGACAGGTTGAAAGGCAGGAATAACCTTCTGTGACATAAAGTATATTCTACGTTTAACATGTCACTGATTTGTTATATTAATTTTCACATGCACCATATGTTGCTAGTAAACGGTGATAGGGTATGAGCAATGTGAAGTTTGAGTTAGGTGTTTAAACGAAAATTATTACTGAAAATAGTTAATCAATGAATAAACATGTTGTATTAAAATGCAAGTCGAATAATGACCCCCATTGAGTTAACACCAGCTTGCTTGTTGTTATGGTTCGATTTAATTTATTCGCTTCGACTTCATTTATTTACAAATGTTACAAATAATTTCAAATTATTTGCATTTTGAAAACTAATGGACGCAGATTCGCTATAGTTAAGCGACATTAGCTTGAAAAACAATAATACTATTTCGTTCTAAACTGACATTGCCTGCGATGTCAGTTTTGTTCCTTAGTTCTTCTGCAGTAATAACTCCAATGGCAGAAAGATGTCTCTCCGAGGTATCGATAAAGACATATCTTACTCATCTGCTATCTTTGAGGTACACCCATGGTACGTTAAGGGACTTTAGGTATCTGAGTCATCCTCCACTGATTCACTTATTGGCTAACGCTCCCAGGTTAAAATGGTTTCGTGATCGATAACTTAAGCCTTGTGGCCCAAAGAACACTGTATTGTTATCAGACTGTTAAGTACTTCCGGCGACGTGTGATGTCGAGAATTTCCTCAGAATTTGGAAGATCACTTCGTCGTTTACATGAAACGCCAGACATCAGAACCTTTGAAATTTTGTAAAAATGTATGCCATAAAAGTTCACCTTTAAACTGCCTGTAATAGAACTATGATAAGAATTGATAAAATTGTATCAAAACTATCTGCAACTCTGTAAATCAAATAAAATGAATTTAACAGGGGCCTTCTATATGCCATGGAAATATGTTTGAAATAAAACAGATTATGAAAATTTGTCTAAAACAAATACTTTAGCCGGTGTTCCAAGGAATGCTGCCGTTAGAGATTTAAACGATCCCTAGAAGAGCATAGCACTTTTTATAGAGATATCACAATAAATAACGAAACATTTTGCTGTTACCAAGACTCTGGCCCAAACGTATGGACAAGATTATTTACACTACAATCTAACGGTAGAGAACATCATACACGACTCGGAGGTGAAAACTCTGGGAACTTCTTAGTCAATCCTAATCTTGACATTTGCTGATGTTATAGACAACATTGGTTTGCGGCTCTATGGAGGAACCTCTATAATGACGAGCTCTACAAGTTGTACGACATCTTCACTAGCGTACAACAAATTAGATTCACTAGGCTTCAATGTTCTGATCATGTCGTGCGAATGATACCGGACGACTCATCCCATGAACTTCTTCTAGGCCGTCCACATGGACAAGCTGTGGTTTAATTTATCTCATCAGAGGTTTTTTACTCCACAACGACTAGTAATGGTTCGACCACTGCTATTGGTACACTCACCCTTGAACATAGAACCAACTTCCGCTATTCAAATACATCCAACATACTCGGTTGCTCTGGATGGTATGCATCTGAAGCAAGATATAATAATGCATGCATGTCATCATTGGGATCATTTTGCGCGTCATAAACTCGACGGTATTTCATCGATTAGTTTGCGTTTTTCTTCTCCTACTCGCAGCATAATTAGATCGGTGATTCGATGAACGTATTAGCAACGTCATTAGTTCAATTATGTCTCAATTCGATTTGCTGGCATCATATTTCACACCACACCATTTCGCCGGCTTTGGCAATTTGGCTGTTAAAGACTCTTTTACTCGCTCGTCAACCTAAAGTCGGAACGAAGGAAAGCATAAATCAAACTATTTAAAGATTAGCGACAGGTCCGTGGGAAGATGGATCTATTGTGCAGAAACACAAACGTTGGCCAACACGTAACAAAGCAAAATGGTAGAAATTAGCCCCCTTTTCGTTAATTATAATCATTACGTGTAGCCCTAATAGACGTGCCATTCGTGCAGGTGGTACAATAATCTTATCAGAGTCATCTTTCTTCCGATAATCGAAACGCTTACTAGCCGTAATTTTCTCTGCCCGAATGCGACCTTATCGGCGACCTTATTAGTCGGCAGTTATTGATCGTTGTCGATGCAATTAGCCAGAACGTGATTGATTCAATCGTTGTGTATTGTGGGTAATCAGTGCTGGCAAATGAACGTTTCCGATGTGGTTTTCGTAACAATAGGCTCAGGTGAGTTAGTTTTAATTGAAGATGAATGTCTCCCATGTGACACGATTCTATTTCACCAGCCATGAATGAGGGACACACTATGCTTTAAGACAATCAGCACCACGGGTAGCTCTTTTGATCGTTCACAAAACCAAACCGTTAACCCTGGTAGTGGTTTTATTGGCTAATGTTTTCAAGATGAAAGAGTACTTTCCATTTGACACAGCGTATTATGTGAAGTTTGTGATTCGCTTTTCGCAGACCTGGTGCTTTCGGTAACAACGGTAAGTGGTACTTTCATCATACAATGACTGCAATCGTACAAAGGACATCAAACATCCCGAGTACTGGTGCCTTGTTGCTACCTTCCGGGCAGGTGAGATGATGTGACGAATGGAACCATTACCGAAGGGAGGTTTCTTTCTCCATCTACACCTGTACAAAAACATCCTGTGACAAGGAGCGTTATCCAAAGAAACCGAGCTAGTGTTGCTAGAAGCGCTTTGATATGATGTTTGTCGCACGTCACCATGTCTGGCAAACAAGACACAGACGATGGTGGCGATCCTTCTAAATTGACTTTTCACCGGTTGAATCCTTCGCATTGTCCTGCTGCTGGTCGGTATATGTGAGGCTCTCGGGTAAGCGGCGATTGTACCATGTACTTGAACGGGAGGTAAACAAAGAATGCGAAAGCACTACTTGACGTCGCTGTCGTACGACATCATCGTTATTGATGCTTTTACGACAGGAAATTTGTGTAAGGTCGGGAGTATTATCTACCAACAGAACGGATTCCGTTGTTTGAAGTGTGTTTCGTGATGCTCTTTTCACGAATTTAACCGACCATACGTACTATTAATGGTGGCCATTGTTGCTGTTTTAATGCACTTTATCGGTTCGATTCCTCAAGCAAGTAGAATAGATTTTTATTAATTTCTTTCAATACACATTCATGATCTACTTGAAACGTTCGATGTGAAAGAACAAGTTTGCTTTTCTGCAAGAATAAGCATGACCCAACATGTGTTGCCGCTTAACGAAACGACTGGTAAAAACTCAATCAACTGAACACTCCATTTACGAGATCGGGATATCGAACGAATTGAAACAGAGCTGTTTACAATCTCTTGCACGATGGCAATCGCAGTGGACCAGGTGTAAACTATCCCCCGTTCCGCTTCAGTGCCAAGTGAGCAAGGTTCGGAAACGGATAACAATGTTCTACAAACGCCGGAAACACAAACGAACCAGGAACGAGAAGGAGATTTTCGTACTAACATTTTACAACAATTCCGCCGGAGCAGCGGAGTATTTGGATGAGTTTTTCAACAACGCTTTGTGGAAAAGCAAAGGTTGCGCTTGGAAAACAAACCCATCCCTTTCCCATGTGCATTGTTGTCGTTCGTGTGCTGGACGAAGGCAAAGAACATTAAGACGCAAACCTTACATTAACGGCAAATGGTGAACGGAGTGTTCGTGACTGGAATGTGTGTGTGGCATGGAACAAAGTATAACAAAAAGAAACGAGAACAAATGTCGCTACCGGCTGCAGGCTGTAGAAGCTGGAGTGTGTGTCTTGAAAGAAGCGAAAGGAGCGTGTAAGGCAATGGATCACTACGTGGTGCAGCACTTGCGAAGAAGTAGGTCCTACAGAGTGACACTGGTAACTAAAGCGAGTGCATATTGTTGCAGCTGGCATTGTTTTTCTTTCGGTTGCTCACCTTTCCTCATCTATACATCTGCCATTCTTTGTTGCTATGGGAATGGCATTCCAAGCTGATGGTGCTGTTTGATTTGGTCGTAAATTGAAGGAAAACTGTTCCATCAAAAGTTATCCTTCGCCAACGTGCCTGGAGCGGTGCTTAATCGGTTGGTTAAGAGATTCGGTACACATCGTTAAGCTCATAACGGCATAGTTTGCTGTTTTTGACACACTCATACACACGCACACTAGAAGGGATATTTATTGAAATACATGCTTGGAGCGGACAGCAAACTTGACCCTATTGCATCCCATTACCGTAGTGAAATGATCGTTCATCAACTCCAATTAAATGTGCCTTTCAATAAGGGGTCCCGGTTAAGTGCGAAAAGTTTGGCGTGCTAGCATTTCATCGGTGACTCGAGATACTTTTTGGGCCAGCACCGTTTGTAGTGTCCCGCTCTTAATTAAGTTTCATTCACCCGCACCGCCGCTTAACACCAGTCTTACCCTCTTGGGAGGAGCGACGCAAAAAGGACATCCATTATTGGAAACGATAAACTTTTGCGATTGAAATATGGTACCCCACTTGAAGGGTTTCCAGATAATTTAAAAAGTTCTGGGGCCTGTTTTTGGTGAGGCCTTCGCATACCCGGCATGTAGTTTTAAACCCTTGGCTGTGTTTGTTTGTTTTTGTTTTGTTCTCACTCAACCATGCAAATCGCTCAGCAATTCGATGCGGAATCTCCTTAGGAATGGGGCAAAACTTAAACCACTCGGTTAAAGTGAGAATCCGAATGAAATTCCTAGTGAAATTGACCGCAACGTCGATTAAGCGATTGGGTAACTGTTGTCATACTGTGTTCATTAGGTTGTCTGTTAGGTCAAAATACATGGATCTGTTAGGTATGGATGGATTGATATCAGTAGCATTGAATATTTCAATTTGGCTTAAACCACATGCTGAACAATGTGGTTATATGCCTATAGGTGAAGAGCCGTCAAAGGATTCAACAAGTGTGCAAGCTAGAGTATCGTTAAGTGGGTGACCGAGGCAATAGTGACGCTGGCCTTGATTTGGAAGGACCGGGAGTTGATTCTTTTCCGGACTTTTCCCCCGTAGTGAGGATTAGATTTTGAACTACGTAGTATCAATAAGTGTTCTTCTTGTTCTAAAAGGCAAGACTTGACCACTTGACTCGCCAGTCCGTTTCAAGGAAACTCGTTCCAAGGTTGCATTTCTACATCAACGATGGGATCCGATGACCTCCGAGACAGACTCGACTTAATCGAACCATCGTACTCACAATGTGCTTCTACGCACCTTCTTGATGGGGTATGATTCCGGCATCCTTATCATCGGCCTCAACCATCGTATTCTTCGGGCTATGGGCGTTGCCAGTGAGGCTATTTGAGAAGCCACAGTTAGTTTGTGGATCACCACCAAAGATAGTCCTTAGCACTCGCCATTCGAAAATCGTCCAAGACTGTGTCTATAGAAGTCTACTGAACGTATCAGAGCGCGATATTCGGTGCCTTTCGAATGTTGCTGGAGTCTTCCGGATCTCTGGAGTTAGTGGAGCCTATACGAAGCACAACTCCATTGAACCATGCACTTCCCAATTCCGAAGGTTATATTGTTATCGAAAGAAAAGTTTTATTGAAAGAAACGATTGACTTTACGAAACTAAAAACTATCATAAATACTTTTTGATATTTGAATGGAAATGTAACTTTTGCTTTTCAACTGTAAGTGACGAATTTCAAATTTTTAGATAACGATGAGCATATGTTTCATGACACAAGAGTATCATGACATATGAATCAGATTAACAGAAATGAAAAGATCCTTTGTTGCATAGACATTCTTTTTCTTGGAATGATGTGCATATTTTCTCAGGAATAATGTAGATTAAGTTTCTACGTTTATGTCCACATCGTTTAAATAAATTGATAACACTTAACATCCCGTTCCTTCCAACCAAGCGAATTGACATTCCAAACAATTTTATATCTTTCACCAGCTGGAATGTGGTCGCCTTTAGCAAGTATTGAAATGAATGTGGTGTACATAACGACATCCTTTACAAATAACACAAGGACTCAATCCATTCGAAAAGCGGTTTGAAAATCACTCTAAACAGAAACGGAAACCTTTATTGCCGCATCCCGTAACGGTGGGTCAACCAATGTCGTCACCTGTTCCCTGCCTGGCAGCGTAGCTTATCAAACAACTAAATAAAAGCTCGATCATCAGCAGTACAATCGCCATCATCATTACCATTTTTCTTTAGGTACCATTGGTTGGCGCATAGGTGGGAAAAGGGATATGCGTGTATGCAAAAGGTGGACATATTGACAAGCCGAAAGAGTGGAAGGTCCTGTTTTGTAGTTGTTGAAGACTTCGGTTTTACCCACTGGTGACCTTTTTTAATCGAGAAAAAGGATTGTTGATGTTCATCCCGGGCGTCCCGAAAGGCATATCGTATTTTCAATACCGTTTTCCAACGATTCCCGGTACGTGCCAATGGCCTGTACGCTGCTCGTTTCGGGTGGGCCGTGTATGTGTTAATGGTTCCATGCCTACGCTCCCAAACGAAGAAGTGTTCCTTCTTCGGATTATGCCCGTTGAATGAATTTTGATCGCTCACCCGTAAAGCCTAAGGAACGATTTCTTTTCATTCAATCCTGACAGTTGCTCCAACTTTTCAACACAGCTATATCGGCTCGTGCAGCACACTCACGCACAGGGAAAGGTTCATGTACTGCTGAAAAGTTTGGTCCTTTCTTTCCTGACTTGGTCTGGTCTTGGATTCAAAGTGACAAGCGTTTCGGTGGCGTCATTTTGCCGATTCAAAGTCTTCATCGCCCTCTGGTCGGGCATCATGAGGAATTCTAGGAGCTGCTGTTTCAGCTCCTTCTCTGGTGTGTTTTCATTTTCACATTTTGCAAAAGCAAAAAATTTTAGGACAGCTCCTAGAAAGGTGTGAAAGTCGGGATAGCAAACGTTTGGGCATTTGTTTGATCGTTCGTGTAGGCGTATGTGCGCCCGCGCAAGGTAAAGACGAACCGACGGCGAGAGTTATAGGAAGCACAGGAAATGGAGGAAAAATTGAGATGAATATGTGCGACGTGAGCTTCCGGTGCGTGTGATCCTTTTACCGGTCTGTCTTTGTATGCGCATTGGCAAGGATAACCAGGAACGGATAAGGGCGCTTCTGTACCACCATCCCGGAAAGCCATCGAGGTATGGTTTTATCTGCTTCTCCACCTACCTCACCGCCTCCCAGAAAATAGACTCCACCCGGTAATAATCGGATCAATTTAGACAATGGCAGTCATTTACCTTCCGGTGTAAATGGACCACGAGCGTGGTTCGTGCCATAGGCATCGGGAGGACACGCTTGTCAGCCTGGAATGGAAAGAAGATTTCCTTCTTCACACCGTGTACATGCGGCACTCTCACGCACACACAAACAGGCATTAGCAAAAGCCTTTGTCGGCCGTGTGTATGCTTGGCTGAACTGGTTGATTTGTGGGAAACACGAACAGCTTTTGGTGGAAGATGAAGATGAAAACCGCACACCGGACTTGGACCGAGTGGACTTTGCTGAGGGTGTTTGCAGTTGGCTAGGGTATATAGCCGAAGATGAAAAGCGCTGTCTCTTTTCTGCCACGGAATAACGGGAACCAAAAGGGATAATGTTTGCGTAGGGCATGACACGTGCATTATCTCGCTTCAGCCGCGGAGCTAATGATTCAAACGAAAGATTAATGCAGCTTTTCTTCATAATTCCTTTCGACAATTATACACATGTAACGGTTTAACCTTGGAGCGGTTCGGTGGCCGAGGGGACTGAGGCGCCGGTCTTCGAACGGACAGGACCGAGGTTCGAATCCCATTTGGGCGTTCTGCGTTCCCTCGTACGCAGGACTGACTATCCTGTTGCGGGTACATTCAAGTCATGGAAGCCAGAAATGGCAGGTCTAGACCTTTCGAGGTTGTAGAGCCAGAGAAGAAGAAGAAGAATAACGGTTTAACTGGGTTTCAATGACGTTGATGCAGTCACGAACTTGCGGTTAATTGAAATACCCAGTACCGGTGAACAAATGCTGTATGTTAAACGGTTGTTTTTGAGCGTTTCAACTGCATATAATTTTTGATTTCGAATGATTTTTCGAAATTGGTGAAAAGGTAGAAGAGGTCCTTATTTATTCTTCCATTGTTCCATAAGTGTTCATTTTGGAAGTATTGGGTCATGAAATACTTCTATTTCAATGCATACTTTTTCGATAAATTTGATTGCAACGTAACAAATATCACGGTTATAATGAGATTTTTTGATGTCGTGTTTGCTGTCTGATGTGTTAAATCAATATCAAACAAATCATCCTTGGGTCACGATTCAGAGAATGATAAAATACTTCCAAACGTTGCTTTTTACACATTGGCTACGCTCTAAAATTGATCTTTTTCGCGGCGTGATCTAATTTCATTCCAGCCTTATTCGATTTTTGCTGGCATAAAGAGTGGCACGGCGATGTTCCTTAACCAAAGTGTCTAGACCAAGGTGTCTAGTA
>AXCM01009217.1:0-10770 GCA_000473375.1 Anopheles culicifacies | reverse complement strand
CAGGATTTCATAAAAAAGTCTATTTCGAATTAGGCAACTCTTGCCTGAGCCTTTCTCAAACGAGGTAGTTTACAACTGGGACTTCGTCGTATGGGACAGCTCACTCCTATGCCTCTTTCGATAAAAGGCTCATGCAAGAACTACACGTCTCGTATCAGAAATTAGTCAACACAGCTCGCCTGAGTGAGTTAGTTGATCACAATAGAGCACAACAGACAAACTCGTAAGTAAAGTTTGGGAATGTGTAGAATTAATTTACTGGTGGCTTGCTCTCATGGTATGCACAATTATTAATGGTATGCTAAATTCGAACTAGAAACACGCATTTCAAATCTGAATAATTATCATTTTTAGAATCTAAAGTGGCAGATAGATCCAATGGTTAAGGCGTAGGCGTTGGCGATCCGCAAAACGACAGGGCTAAGTTTTAAATCCCACCCAGACCGTTCCTCCGTAGTGTGGACAGACTATCCAACTATGTAGTATCCATGGGTCTCACAAATCTCAAGTGTCTAAGTGTGTTTTAGGATTTTTTGTCATGCTTGAATGAATGCGTAAAATTCTTAGTACACATAAGATATTCACCACGACTGCATGAAAGTCTTATCACAATCATAATATTTGTAATCGATTTCATAAGTGATTGAAAAAAACGTACATGGAATGAATTGAAAGTGTGTAGTCGTTCATGGCCCAATTCTTCTAAAATAAACCCTCACTCTATTCTACCGTTTTATCAAAAAAATGATACATAAACTCTTTCCGCAACGTGGTTACCTACGTCAGTATTTATTCTTCCATTTGAAAGTTGTAGGGTCTAGCTCTAACACAGAAGACGCACCTACCCAACTTTTCCGGAACCATAAGCGTAATGGAAATTCTAGTTTAGAATTCATCCTTTTCTTCACGCATGCAACCACCGACACCCTCTGCATGCCCGGCGAACTGGGGCAGGAAAAATGATGTGTGTGTGAACATCCCGAGCATCAACGGCAACAAACTCCACTCCATTGTGGGGCACGTTTGTTCTGCCACACCATGGATACCATTTGTGGCCGGCGTCGACCGGGAAAGGGGCCCGAAACAGACAGGTATTTATTAGCTTTTCACGCCCTCGGGGACTCATCAGCGCGATGAGCGATGGGATGCTGATGGAAGAATGCCTAGTTCATACATCAAAAAACCCTGGAGGACGTCGCACTCGCCTCCACCGGGTTCGTTCCACTTCGCTTTGTTTCGGTTGTGTTTCTTTGATCGAGAGGTGATAGTTTTTGCTGAAGGAATATTTAAACACCAGCACCAAGGCATATAAGCCGTAAGTCAACATGGTGTAGTTAGGTGACAGTAGATGGTAGGCTTACATCATTAGATACTCGCCGGTATGAAAGCTAGTGTCAGCCGTCCATCATGTCTACAAAATAGCTGGGTGTGTGTGTTCTTTTTCTGCCAATTGTGTAGTGAATAAATTACTCGCAAAAAGGGCATGTTAAGGATTCTTGGGCTATTTTTCTTTTCCCGCTTGTATGGTCTCAGATTAGACGAGCTAGAACAAAAACGATAAGACAGTAAGACAGTCAATAGAAAATTATTTATTGAAAAATGTAAATTAGCACTGTAGATGGTGAACAAGCATCTTCCCCCTGAATCATGTTTTACAGATCAATCGGATTGGTGGTTTTGTCTATGTACAATTCTCATGTCCAAAAAAAAGCTCAATCCCGTACAGCAAAGCGTTCAAATGCCTTTTCCTTTCTTTCCACTCTACTCGAGTCAGAACATTTTAGCTGAAAAGTGAAAACAGTGACCGCTTGCTGTGGTTGAGCTTACTTTGAATTGCAAAAATTCGTGATGCATAAATAAAGAAACGTTTCATTAGCCTAAGCTTCACCCGAGACGGCACGGGACGAACGAACGAACGATGGGGGCGCTAGCTTTAAGCGCAAAGTTCGACCGAAAATCGACCCACGTTAGCCTGGCACTTCTTGTAAGCAGTACCGAATTCAAATTAGTTCAACAGCACTTTGACCCGTTGCTAAACCACCACCCCCACCATCTTCCCGTTTCACCCTTTCCACCGAGGTACATCGATCGATGGAGGTTTGATGGGTGAAATGGAAATCTGTGAAATTTTTCCGATCCGAGAGCATGGAAGAACCGCACTCGGCGATGGTCAGCAAATTTCTCAGCAACGTAAGGCCGTTTTCCGTTCCGTTCTTTTTTCCGGGAACGATTAAATTTTTCCATCGATAACAATCATTGCTTCTACATCAAATGAAGGTTACTCGACATTTTGCTGTATGTTTTGGAACCAGAAGTCGTTAAATCAATCGTTTAGGGTTGATGGTAAAATTGCTCTAAGATATTTGACTGGAGGCTATGATTTTCGTTTAATTCCAGAATTCTAATAATTTTCAACCCAAACATTTTAACGTTCTGAAACGTACATTCTTCTGTACATGCAGAAGATAAATTTGTTCAACCTGTTCTTGTGGTTATAAATGTCACTCACAGTTACTCCAACAAAGAGCACACTTCGTACGGTACTATTGGTGCCGTACCAATAATTCATTCAGCTCGTTAGACAAGGCAATTGTTTCAGAACAACACGGAACAATTGCTTTCGTCAGACTCTAGCAACAAAACCCCAAAAAAAAAAGAGAATGCGTATGCGTGAAACCTAGCAAAACCCCTAAGAGACCAGGTATAAAAAGGGGAACGTTGGGAGGCTTGATGGGCTGTTTGCCCTCCTTGCCCGACGCACGTGTCGGGATTTGCTGACACTTTACGGTGCCGCTCTGTGTGTTTCACAAATCCTGGACAAACAGGCATGTTCGTATCGCAAGCACAGCACAGTGGTGGTGCAATAATTAATGGAACTTTACATCTCGTTCTCCGATTGAACCAATCTCTAGTGTGTTTGTGGCTTACGGTGCTAGCTTGCAATCGGAAGACAAACGAGCTGTTTTTCCCCAGCTAGCTGCAATAAAATCCGATACACACGGTTGGCAGGATTTAGCACTATGGCTCTTGATGTACTGACTTGTTACTTACACGAGATGTGTTAAACAATAAACGCTGCTTGATGTTGATTGGCGTTATAATTTTACCAAAAAAATAATAATGACGGAAGCTTAACATGTTATAAATTTCACACGAAGGGTACGAAATTTACAAGAATTTCTTCGAATTCCATCCTCGAAACCACTCGTCACAAGTGGAGCTTTTTTTTGCTTGTTTGCTGGTCGTTTCAAAGAAAAGCTTCACTTGAAAAATATCAACCCCAAGCGGTGGCAAATGCGTCCCTTTTCTTTTCCTTCGGGTTGATCGATTTAAAATTGCTCTATCGGATTGCGGTTTAATGGTTCTATTGAGGCGATGCCCAGTGGCCACATTCGTGCCGGAGACGATGGCAAGCTTGTGGCGTAAAACTCCCCGTTCGAGAAGAAATCGATTTCCAATGGGGCGAAGGCTGTGCTGAACTTTCTTGACCGGTGGGTTGCAAGAACTCGAACCCCGGTAACCTCAACCCAACCCCAAGCATAATAGCATCGACGTGGAAACCATTCTTGGCGGTAACCGATCGGAGGGGAATGATTGTGGCGAACGTGGGGTTTGATAAATATTTATTCGAGGGTTGTATTGTTTAGCTTGAGGTTTAAAATTGTGTTTGTCATGTTTTGTTCGCTAAAAGATGAAAAAGAGCGTATTTGAGGAAACTTTTTTTTATTTTTGTTCATCATTATTTTGTCTAACAATATCCAATTGATTAAAATAATTTCAATCTTCTTTTTTAAATGAAACCATTGCGTACCCCCTTTGACGTACGAGGTATGAGATATTTCATGCATCATTAATAAAGCGTGACGTTTGCAACATGAAACAAAGATAAAATGGTAGGCAAAGAACTTTACCCACCACTGCACGATGCTCACGTACGAGTGAACTTTCCGTACCGCACATGTCGATCCGGCACTCCCCCCCGCCCCCATCTGCACGCACGCATTCCGACACAATTTCCGTGCAAGTTAAGGGATCATAAGTTTTATGATATATTCATCACAGGACTTACGGGCTGGACCTACGCAACGCCCGTAAAAAGCCTTTGATTTTGAGGAAACGATATAGTGGAAAAGTTTCGGTCCCTATAACCTTTGCAACGCATCCGGCACTCATTCATGCAAAAGATTAAATGAGCAGAAAGTTTTCCCGGGCGAGTGTGTGTGTGTGTGTGAGGACCGTACCCGATGGATATGCTGCACAGGTATGCGAAGCAATAAGATTGATGAAACTTCTGTTTCCTAAAATCGATGTTCCGAGGGGTTTGCTGGTGTCCGGAAGATTAGAGAAAGTCATGGATCCGCCCTTCTTCATGATAAAGATGAGCACGTGTGTGTAAGTGTGTGTGAGAAGGGATGAAAAAGCTGCTCTCGAAAAGATAAGAGTTGTTAATGCATGAACTTTAAAGTAGCATTAAACCTATGCCATCCATTTATCCGGATGTGCACGGATGGGCCCCGAATTGTGAGTGTGTGAGCCAGCTTAATGCTAACGTGCAAGTAATAATGTTTTTCTTTGATCAACTTTCCTTGCATTGAGCATGGATTGTGTCTCGTGGAAGGCTTTTTAATTACCGGTTACTTTGAACTGTCTCTACACACACACACACCCCGAACGCAATATGCCGTACGAAAGCACGCACACAAAGTAATAATCGAACAATCCAACACAATTACATCCACCCACAGCTACAATCCGCGCCCGATTGTTGTGTGGTGGAATTATTTGCCTATAAAAACACGTACTTTAGAAGAAAAAAAAGCAAGCTCCAGGCAAAATGATTTCATCCATACGGTATGATGCTACGGTACACATTCCGATCACGATCACCAAATTTTATTGCCCACACAGACACACACACACTCGCACAAAGTTCGTGCTCTCATCTTCTTGTGAATATTAGCAAGACTTTTTTTTCTCTCGCAACATAACAAAAACAAGCTTTCCCACCTCGCTTTTAGGCATTTGATACTGTTGCGAAAAAGGTTATCGGTGGCGAGAAAATGGCAAAGTCTGTGTTGCGCAATGGTTCGTATGGTTGAGCGTAATTTCGGCATGCGGTGCGTGTGAGTACCCGTACATTGTTCGCTTCGATCGTAACCGTGGGAGGACAGTCTGCGATTTGTTATTCACGCAGCTACACCTACACAAACTGTGTTGTGTTTAATGTGGAGTGTTTACTTTGCTGTTGAGAATGCTTTTGAGCGCTTTTAGCGCAAGTAAAGGGGTTAAAAGTTTGCGTTTTGTTTTCTTCTTTTGACATTTCATTGCGATTGCGTTGTTTTGTACTTTTGCGTAAGAATGTTTACAGCCAGCTCGGTTGATTTTTTTTTTTTTTTTGGGGGGAGAGTTTTCCAACCTTAGTAAGGTGGAGCGCATTCTTACTCGAGATCCTATTTTGATGCTACATTAAGCCGTACGCATTTCCCGATAACACAATACGTGATGCTAAATGAATTTATTGTAACAGCAAAGCCTTTTCTAGCTGCTTCTAGCTTGTTCAAACCGTTCATCGCAGATCATCCAGCCGTTCGCCAAGGCACCAACCACTACAGCTGTGAACGGACGAATGTGCAACTGTACAAATAAATAATGATTTATGGGTGACACAATGGGAAACCGCACTATACAGTATGAAGGCCAACACCGGCAGCAGCATACTGGAACGTCTTGCTTGGAAACCCAGCACTCGAAGTAAATAAAGGATCCGTCAGTCAGGGTCACCATCGTTTGCTTGCTACTGCATGTCGTGTTAGTAATCGGCAATATTCGGTACTCTAAATGTAGCGAATTTTAATACTACCGCTGGAGGAGAAGGCTTTCGAGTGGAAGGCTTAAGCATATCCGTACCATTTCACAACAGCGTCCTGCGATTTGTTGCTGAAGTACTGCAGCATTAATGAGTGGTTGCGTGCTAGGGGTGCAGCGAACTGGAAGCGTACCGTTACAACCCGTAAGGGTAAAGCTGCTCGACGGACACGGACACTTTCGGATTAGTTCGAACCAATTTTCGTACGAAGCTTGTTGGAATCTTTCAAATGGATCGGAATGTGCACAGGGTGGATGTAATTATGCTGGTACGGGAATGTGGCCAGTGGAACGACGATGCATTTTACGTACGTACGTACATGAACTTGATTGATATTTGCAGGCATTGCAAGCCTATCCCAGCCGGGTTGGCCGGGTACGGTGTACGGGGAAAAGCTCAAAACTATACCGCTACCGGTGCAGTGCAGCAGCATAACACATTTGTCATCGTGTTAACGCGTACAAGTGCTGTAACTAGATAGGAAGTGTCCAGGAAGCAGCATAAATTAAAACCAATCACAAAAGAACGGAGACCACTCGTGTAAGGACTGTACGTTTGAAATGCTTGTGTTTGCAGGTTTTCCGAGCCCTACCTTGGTTTGTTTCACCACTTGCGTTAGACACACCTGAGTCAAAGTGAGAGTAACTCACCCCACATCCTTTCGGGATGAAGCTTTCAATATCAGGCTATCCGCACGATACGGAGCAAGTTGTATCGGAACCGGCTTGCCGAAAAAGGTGTCGTAACCATATGGTTCCCTCGAATCTGACCAAGAAAAATGAGGAAATTAATTTTAACCCCGTGCAGCACACTTTTCGGTCGGTTACGGCTCCTAATTACGGGTTGCTGCTGCCGGGTACCGGGTTGTGCTCTTACAACGGAAGCATCATCTGCCCTGGGTTCTTGTGTCAAAACCATGCATTACCGCACACCGCCTAGCCACCGCAAAAAACGCCGCCAGATTCGGGTAGCTCGTCGTACAGCTTGCAAAAACGGGGTTTTTTGGAAAAATAATTCGCATGTGGCTGTTTCATGGGGTTAGTGAAACGAGAAAGTTTCACCAAGTTGAATCATCCCTGTACCCGGGGACCTAAAACCGAGACCCAACAGCTACTGTGGCCGTATGAAGGCCATGAACCATAAGCAAGAGTACAACAAAAAAAAAATGTAATTTACCCACACCCGTTTGATGTGCGCAGGCATGTTCGGCGGAAGTTTCGGTGCTAGTTGCATAGTCTGCTGAACCGTAGGACTGACGTAAATGGTTGCGAACTGCTGAGGCTGCTAGTTTGCTGCAGTGGTTCATGTTCTAAACGTGCCCGTGCATCACGGATGACATGCTTGCGGAATTTATAATGCAAAAAGATGCTGGTGAATACTATTAGTGAATGTTGTGGCGCACCGGACGAACTCGTCGTACTGTTTGGTTATTATAGTTTTCTAACACCAAAACCATTGCCATTGTTAGGGAATTTGTGTTCAAAAACTGGAGATCAATCAGAAAAAAATAACACACTGAGTAGAATTTCTTTCGACCTACACAATCCTTTTTGAGTTGAAGAGACTCAGTGAAAAGAAAATGTAGCCGGTTAGTACGGGGTTTGCCATAAAACAAGTTTACGGTTATCATTATCTATACTGATTGTGAATCATTACACTCTTCTCGGAGTAGTGCTGCAGAAAGCTTTGAGTAGATGAATATATTTAGCTGGGACTGTTCATGAGTACCACCTACCTAAGGGGGGATGGTTTGTAACAACCCTCTCCCTCCCTTTCCCCCACCGGCCATAAAACACAAGATATCGCTTCGATAATATTTTGCCTTTGTTGTAGTGTTGTTTGTTATTTTCCAGGAAAAATTTAATGGCCAAAACCTCAGGCACTTCGCTTCAGGCGCTCGAACTGACCTTGGTCCGCTTTATCTTCTTACACGGCATCCGGGCTGTAGTTGCCCCCTGTACGTTAATTATCAACATCCCTAGCCTACAGTAGCAATGTACATGGAGCCAGTAGTTGGGCGAGTAGTTTCACGTAACGCTCGAGAAGGCTTGTGGTCGAAGATGTCCAACACGATGTAGCGGCAGTACAACCGTGTTGGAGGGAATTAGGTGAATGGAATGAAGAAAGAACAAAACAAAAAAACCTCAACTCGGCTGTAAGTGGACTGTTCTTTTGTGTCCCTTAGTTTTCGGGTGGAAACTCTTTGCCGAGCGAATGCAGTCGGTTAGTTTTACGAGTTGTGATAAAACAGGACGACGATCGTATCTTTCGATGTAATCCAGTGGGTTCAGTCTGGTCGGTGCAAATGGTTACCGCTTGTCCTTTATCCAGGCAAGTGGGGGGTCAGAATCATGAAAATTAAATCTATCGTTTGTGCAATGTCTGTAACATCGCAGGTGGTGCATTGGAGGCTCGGAAGCCAACGGTATGTGTGTTTAAAGAGGTAAATAAAAAAGGTAAGCTCTTGTTTTTATTATGGATTTGAACATCGTCCAACATCAATCAAATTTGACTAAATCATACATAATATCCATAAAAATAAAACAATACAAAACAGTGGCTTACACATTGATCCTCTAGATACAAAGTCCGATCCACGCAAAGGTGACGTTCAGATAGGTCATCGCACTTTTGGAGTCAGTTCAACATTTTATTTACTTTGCTTTAAAATCCAGAGCTGAATGTAACGTGGATGTTTAGATAACTCCTTAGACAAGTCGTTAAGTATCGGTAAATTATGAAGTACAGCCAGAGAAAAGAACAATATTTATTTCAACAATATGCATCATAAATGTTTCTATCAACAAAGAGTTTACAATCAAACTTAATAAAATTTCATTTCAACAAACACACATTCAATGGAAGGAAAGAGAAGTAGAAAGTGGAAGGAAAAGGAATGCGTAATTGGAATGGCGAAATTAATAAAACTAAAAATATAAATATTTAGGAAACAGAAAATAGAATCATAGACATAAAGAAACATAAAAATAAAAGAAAACAACATAAAAAGGAGAAACAAACATACAACAAGCAAAAGCAAAAAAAAAAATAATATAAGAAAAAGGGAGAAGGTAGTAACCAATCAAAATAGATAGGAACGAGCAGTTGAAATAAATAGTTAGATCAGAATATACATGGATCCAATTTGACCTTATAAACATAGGCATTTAAGTTGTGTTCGTCCAAAACGAAAAATAAGAATCTACGTAACACCGGAAAAGTCTGCATTGCTTTATGGTGCAATCAACGTTTCGTAATCGAACGGTGAATTTCATCAAACTAATATTTCCATTAGCATTCGTGTGATTCATAATCACTGCACAGTATCGTACGCGAGTGCCTGATTTTTAATTACGCAAATCGATCGTTCGTCAAAAGCTTAAAAGTTTCATTAAACACCCATACCTGCACCGTGAAAGCTCCTGCCCCGACAAAGCAAACATTTAATCGTAAAACATAACTTTTCCTCGGTGTAAAAAATAGTTAAGCAAATTTTTCCCAATATTATTCAAACACGAAACGAAAGCGTAAATGTAGGTAAGAAAAGCATAATGCCAACCAGCAAAGATAAATAGAACACTCTATTTTATGCGGTCTTAGTATCGGTCTTTACCTTTTGCCACGTTCGCTGGCACGTTACCACACTGCCGCCACCGCCGACCGTTACCATTATGGTGGCTCTCATGCCTTCTACCTCGTGGGTGGCAAATGAATTTCCACGCGGCGCTTTAGTGGGTAACTAATAAAATTTTACTGCTTGCCCCCCTCGTTCTTTCGCTTCTCTCTCTCTCCCTTTCCTTTTCCCTCCACCATGTTTGTGTACATGTTGAGACGATAAGGAGAAATGGCAGCCGGGCAGCTCCAATCAACCGTCGGCACTGCAATGGCAAACGTTGGGTCAGGTGTGCGCCTGCATCCTACCGTGTACCGAGACGTTCCGAGACGATTTCCAATTCTCCCGGGTGTGTGTGTGTGTGTGCCCGCACATTGGACTGGTGGTTATATTTTACGTTAAAACCGAGCGTGCTGGAATTTTATTCCCGGCATACGGAGGCACCCGTTGGTTGGGCGAAACATTCTTCCTCAGGTGTTGCCACGAAAGGATCTGCGGTGAGGCTCACGGGCGCCATCTGCCGGTGGTTAGAGTTTTTCGGAATTGCTCGTTTTCCAGTGCGGTCTGCAGGCAGGTGCCGAGGTGTGGTCCGAACACCATGAAGCTTGATGAAGCAATATTAAAGAAACCATCCGGTAGAACTCGTAGGACCTGAACTCGACGCAACGGTAGGGATGGAGCTCCCGCAAAGCTTGTGAAATATGAAATGCAAATCAAGCGCAGCGAGCCATTTTATGTCGACCACGCGCATAGTTGGAGCAGAAAGTGGCTGTTGGAGGAACTCCTGCAAAAGTGTAGTGCAATGGCACACCAGGCCAGCATTGCCATAGCTGTGGCCGCCCGGGAAAGGTATAGTAATTAATTTACGGAAATATTAATCCTACGAAATTGATTTTCCCCCGTAGCAATGGGAAAAAGGTTTGCTTCTGAAGTTTGCCTGCTGTTGCATCTTTTGTAATGTGTTTTGATGTACGGTTGAGAGGAGGAAAAAGAAAACAGTATACAGGCGCACAGACAAATAAAACCCATTCGATTGGGACAACGGACCGTTTTGATGCGCATTGAATATTCAGTCTTGAGTCATGCAACCCAGCTGTCTGCTCGACAAGATGTACTTAAATCACGGCATACAACAACACACCCCCATGCCGGAAAGAGCTGCTGGAAGTATAAACTTTTACGACACTACCCTACATTGAACACCTGCTCTGCCTTCCAATTGACCTCTCATTAAAGCTATAAAAAGCAAATTTCGAATGCGCACTGCATCATCATCTCGGGGGCATACAGG
>AXCM01009216.1:0-11661 GCA_000473375.1 Anopheles culicifacies | reverse complement strand
TGGAAGAGAACTAAAAATTCGAAAAGAGACTTATTCTGATAAACCCCTTTCTCATCAACTTGTTAATACTAACACTACTAGCTCTTCATTCGGCTAACTTCGTCACAGAATAAGAGCGATTTTTAGCATTTACATAGCATAACTTCAGGCTGAACAAACTTAATTTCACAGACATCCATAAACCCGCACAATTCGTAATGATGCAAATTTTTCCAGGTATTTTCAAAATAAGTAAATATCTTCCCAAAAGTATTTTTATTTATAGCAACGTGCATGTGGAAAAAGCACAACCACATCCACAATGATAGCATAAATGCCTTCCCACGAAACGAGACACTAATGTATCTTCAGTGAAATGGTGGCGTTTGTCGTTCGGGAAAACCGGAAAGCATCAAGCATACGTCAACATCATCCGGGCCAACCACACACAATTTCAGTAAGCATGAAGCATTCGTGCCAAACGGGCCCAATTATTTACATACTTAAACCTGTCCCCGGTAGGAGAAGCATTTCGACGAAAATTCCCCTTTTCACCCGGGAAGATGGGAGAAATTTGGTTAAAAAATAAATAAAAAGCCAACCAAAGAAAAATGCGTCTCAAACCAAGATACAAAAAAACAGAAAACCGAAACGACCGCAAAAATGGTACGCAAAGAGGACATTCTTTATGTAGGAATTGTTAAATTTAATAATAACCCAATAAAACAATCAGAACCTCTTGCTTATTGACGATCTCATTATAAGCTCGTGACCTCAGTTATCTCAACACACATCATTTCCATATTTTTTACAAACGAATTCCTCCGGAGGCAATTAATCGAGGACGTTCGCGAAGGTCACCGGTAGATGCTAACAGTGAGCGAAGGAATGTAAATCCGCTATCAAACATGTTGTTCACATGCATGTGTCGAACGGTTGGGTAACGGATTTTTATTGCATTTACCATTTCCGAAAGTGCAGCTCAAAACGGATTGTTGATGCAATGTTTGTAACATTGGCCCGATGCGTTGCACTCGAGAATCGAGAACGGGTGAACGGGATCGCGGTTACGGTGAAACCTGTCCAACAGTTTTGTATGTAACTTGTGGAACTCATACACGCTGTCACTTCTTCGCGCGCTGTCCCAATTCTACGCACTGCACGCTGCTGCTGTTGCCTCTCAAACCTCAAGGTTATTGCGCGTGTCTTTCTTTCGCCTTTCCCGAACCCGGGTAAGGTTAATATTGGGCTCGTGTCTTACCATTGCCCCGCAACACAACAGTTCGGTTGTAATTTATTTCACACTCCAAAAACATCTTGTGTTAATTGTTCGACCTTTGCGAGGGAAGAGCCTGGCGCGAGTGAGAATTCGTATTAAATGACCTTAATGTTTAACAATCTTTCTGGACGGTAAGCACCAACCAGTGCGGAGAACGGGAATTACATACAGTGTTTTTTGTTTTTTAATTCTTTTCCCCTTCTGTGTGTCTCAGTTTTTAGTGGCTAATTTTTTTCCGATTTAACTGCAGAACCAGTTATTAACCGGTATTTAATGAGGGGCTCGTTTGTGGAGGGATTGTTTAAAGTGTCGATTCTGCGGCGTTTCTTTCTTTTGCATCAAGTCACGACCAACTGTGCCTTCATTCCCGTATCACTATTCTACATCCTTCAATCATCCCCTGGTAGCTTGCCTTCTTCACCGGTTGGAGGAACGTGGTAGAGATAAGCATGGAAGAAAATATGAGACTTTACGCAAGATATCTTGTACGAAATAATTGAGTTCGTGTTTTGCCTACAATGTATGGATCTTCGTTTTGTGGGCGAGCTGCAACTTTATATCACAACAAGAGCGTGATGTTAATGTGATGCTTCTTGTCTTCCGCTTTTCTGGTGAATGCAAGAAGTTTTAAACATGGTTTTGGAATAAAACATTATGTTGAAGTTAAGACACAGAGCCCTCAATGCTCTTGACAATAATATACATATAGAAGCCCCAACATAAAATTGAGTTTATAATGTCAAATAATACGTTCACAAAACACCCCTATGTCAGATCCCGGATTGATGTTTATCAGAGACTTACTAAGCGCATGGCAGCAGCGCCCTCTGTAGTGAATATAAAAAAACATTTTCCAAAAACTGTTATTCACTTACACGCATCCATTTTCCATCAGCTTGACCGTTACGTACATCCCTAAATTGACCAAAAAACACCACCGTTTAATTGTTTACACTGTGCGGAGCTTGAATTTGAATTTCTAATCAAGTTACGAATAATTTTTCGCTCCCATCTTACTCACGGCGTTACGGAGAGACGCGAGGACCTGGTACGGGGTACAGGCGCGTGGCACATCTCTTCTCGTCCAATCCAATTAGTAGAACATATTTCATCAGCCATCCGTGTACGGTGCCGAGAGTTCCGGGAACGCCAAGACAAAGAGCGCATAAATGGACATGAAATCTCATGCTCGTTAATCAACGTACCAAGAAGGGGGCGGACGGTGTTTGGGGGGGGGGATGTGGCCGATGTTGTTCGAATCGGTGGCTCGGAAAACAACAACACCTCGCGTAATGGAAAATAGCTATCGCTTATCAAATTATCAGTACCTTTTTACGCGCACCTTTTCCCATCCCAGCGCCACGCTACGGCACATTCCGAACGGGGTTCGTTCCTTTCATCGCGTGAAATTTAAAAAAAAAAACATGCGGCGTTTAAAAAATGACGCCGAGGTCGCGATTAGTTGTCGCGTCTTATGCAGTCGCGATGTTGCCCGTTGTCGCGTGTTTCGTAATACTGTCATCTTTCGATCGATCGAAAACCGGATCGAAAGAGCATAAGGCGGAGAGGAAGGAAAAAAACCAACATAGACCAGTGTCCAGTCGGAAGGAACAGATTTACGTGCCACCGTCGGACGAAACCGGATAACTGAAGCGGAACTGGTTCGATAGTGGCACGACTCGCATAACCGGACCCACACCGGATACCCGGGTGCATAATCCGTTTGCCGCGGCGTCAGGTCCAAACGACCTCGAGGCATGCCCATCACACGCCCATTGCTCTGTGGTGTGGAGCCAGAGTTCCCAGGTTCCCAGGCAACATCGCCGGCAATCGTGCGAGGACGTAACGAAAGAAAAGAAAGTGTCAAAAAATAGAAAGCATAGTATAATTTGCATAAAGCCACCGGGGCTGGTAAGGATGAAGGGAAGTCACCACCGGACGATGATTGGTTGATTGGATCCAGTTGATGCTTTCTCGGGGGGGATTTGCGTGATGGCAAAACATTGACTGCATCGTAACCTTCCACTTGCCCCTGAAGGAGATGAACCAACAGCGAACAAGAGGCTGTTGAAGTTTCTCGCAGCTCGTGACTCGTGTGGGACACTCCATGCAGCATCATGAGATCATAGAGGTAAGGAACAAGGGCAAATACATAACGGCATGTACAGCCAAGAATTCCACTGGCTGGAGTTTTTAAAGAAACTGATGGTAATATTTAAAGCAAAACACTACAATAGATTGTCAACTCTCTATAGTAAAGCCATCTCAGACAGCGTTTGTCTAAGGCCGACACTCCTCTCTAGAAAAGTTGAAAGATTAATGGATTTGGTTGCCCGACGGGACATCACCGACACCGCAGTAACTCGCCCGTGGAAAGTGTTGACTGATTGAAGATCTATAGATCAATCGTGATAAAAATGACTTTAGTTGCTGCACAGCCCCGACCCGGGTGAGATAAATTTGATTCAGTTTCACTTTCAAACTGAGCAGGATTCACACTTTCAGTTATTGACTTTAGCTCGCCGGCAACAACGTCAATGAAACTCGTCCGCCATAATTCTTCGGGATGGATGGTTTGTTTAAGTGATCCCATCTCCCCAGTGCGTCAGCAAGTCCTGGCTGGGCAACTTTCGTTTTCGACCAATTTTTGTAACCACGCGACATAAAACAACGACAAAACCGGAACCCGATCGCCCAACAGCGTCCCAGCAAACGAAACGCCCCAGGACATCAACGCCTTTGATGGGCATCCTGTTCAAGAATTCCGCCAGTTTGAGAGTTCGTCCCAAAAAAACAAAAATGAAACTAAAATAGATAAGCAAGTGCCACTTTTCGCCTACCAAACGGCGATTGGTGCTCATGCTCCAACGGGACACGAAACTGCCGCATTATTGTTTCACTCCCCGGAGGAAAAATTCGCAAAATGATTAATGACATCTCCAACACCACAACGCCCGCCGTGGCGTGGAGATTGTCTACATTATTTATGTTTTGATTGCCTCAAAGCCCGATGTGCACACAAGCAAGGTCTGCGTGAATGCAAACAAAATTGAAGGGTTAAGACACCTACCCCCAGGTTGAGCGCCGTCGACACGCGAACGCGTGAAGGTGGCAGTGAAACGCAATACGCTAAGGTACGGCTACCAAATATGCCTAGCGCTTCCTTCCGTGATCACGGCATGTTCGCACGTACACTTTCGTGGGTTGCTATCAAAATTCCACCACGATCCCAACCATACGCGGCACCAACGTTGGAAGATCCACGTACCAGTTGCTCCGGGGCTCTAGTCTGGACGAACCTTGGAGGCATCTGATGGACGAAAATGGATATCTTCAATGGACAACGAATCCGAATCCCGCTTACGATAAGCAAGCAGATAAGCGAAACCGATCCTGGTTCCCAACAAGCCTGTCGTCCATTTTCTCGCGGTCATTGATAGTGAAAGTTACGCGTAGACCACCGCTTCCAGGAAAAAACACAAAAACCATCCAGAAAATTATGCGTCCTACAAGGTTGGTGATTGATTAGCTTCACCGTCATGCCATTCGGTGACTTCTGTGGCATTAGAAACCTTTAATGGGAAATGTCGTTGTTCCGTTGCGGGACTTCCGAAACGAAGTAAGAAAAAAAATACCACAGTAAGCTCCTACCCGACCTATCCACCAGTAGTTCAGGTGCACAATTCAATTATGACCATCACCAAGCTCAGAACTGGGGTGTCCTTCAGGGTGAGTTGCTTTGAGTTTCGCCGGAACCACAACTAGGCCATGCCACACTTTGGTTGCGACCGGTGTGTCACTTGGCGGGCTTCATCTTGCCGATGCCTTCAGTTGTGACGATGCACGAGAGCACAACTTCAAGCATCGAATCAATCAGTGAACCATTCAATCATTTCGCTGTGTGGATGATTCCATTTCCTTCGTTTTCCGCATTCCTCATTCCTCAAGAGCACACTTGATGCATTAAGCGATCAGTGCAAAAATGCATTCAGAAGGGCGTTCCCATTCCTGGGAAGGTCCCGAACCGTCACTTGGTTGAAGCTGAAAAACCTGCGCCACACTGTCACTAGGTCAAAAGTGATAGCGAAACGCGACTCCACCAGTGCCCAACCAGAAATGTTACGCTGCAAGTACATCGTCCAGTGCTGGATCTTTCAAGTCCGTCGGTGTGTGGATTCGGAGATTGAGTTCGATTTTTATTAGATAGCAATCTGTGCAAGACTTCCACGGTAACAGGCAGCTTGTTACACTTGAGTCGCTGAGTCGTAAAATTAAAGAGTGCCTTAATGGAAACCAACGCCTTGCCCGTTGTAAGGTTTCGGGCTCAGGGAAAATGGCTGCTGTGCGCATTCTTCTCCGGTGAAGGAAGACGTCACCGAATGTGTGAGCATGAGTTGGATCCGACCACCGCGCCATGCGAGAAGGGCCGATGCGGTTGATAACGATGATGAAGCTGTAAAGTTGAGCCACTCCTAATTAGGATTAGGTTTCGTGCGCCGTGCGCAACCCTTAGTGACGGGGCTATTGACGCTAGGTGGCAATCAGTTGGATTATTTGATAAAATCAATACAAATAATGAAGTGGTAGCGATTGCGGTAAGAGTTTATACGCGAGGCATGTTATTTAGTGCCACTCAATCAACCGTGGAGTTTTAATGAGCAGCCGGGGAAGCGTGTGCTGGTGTCCTATATATTTTGTGAATAACCATCCCGTGTACGTCCTCCAAGGTGCAATGTGATATGCCGCCAGGACAGATTACAATATATCGTTAGGCCCTTTTTAATGGCAAGCAATAGTTATCATCAAATTCATCATCGAGTTCAGCCAATTGCACTACTTTCACTCTCTCGTTACGAAGGTACTACGCAGCATCAGCATTATATTATTTGTTGTTTTAAAATCCTTCTTGAAAAAGCTTGATATCTTAAACTTACAATCATCGGCCATCCGTTCGGTACTGTGTGTTTGACCCATAAAAACTTTATAGCAACACAAAGCAACACGTTCCGTGGCTCTTATCTAGGACACACCGTACCACTGCCGGTCAGAAGGTGGAAAGATAGCGTAGCAAAATTGGACCAACTCTATCCAGCTTGGCAAACCCTATGAACCGTAACGCATCCTTAATTAATTGAAAGCTCATAAATTATCACAACACCCCCCAAAATCCTACCATAAACGATGGCAGTAGCAAAACGCATGCAATCATGCTCCATGCTCCGGTACGAGCCAGGAGGTGAAAACTGAAAAACAAAGCCCACCCAAAAATAACTCGTGTGCTGCAAAAAAAAAAAAACAATCTCTCCCACCTAATGACAGCAATTCCAAAATCGGAAAATCATCCACAATCGACAACCACGCTGCAGTCGCGGATAAAAGGGGTGAATTCAATTTTCCTTGCCGGCTGTAGCGTCTTCCGCGATAGCGAGTAGTGGTCGATCCCCACAAACACACACACGCACCGATAAAATATGGAAACTTTGGCGCTTTAATTCGACAGGAAAATTAATTTTTCATCAGCCAGGTTTCTCACGGCTGTGTGTGCGCGGCAAGAAAGGAAAAAGAAAACCCTCGCCTCGCTACCTGAATTGGGTTTTTCATTGGAGCAGAGGCAGCACTAGAGCGCTCTTGGTTTTGAGGTTTGCGTTTCACCTCTGCCATTTTTTGTTTCTTCCACCGACCCGTAACAGAAGACCCAAAACAGACCTGTTGTCGGCGAAAAACAGCCCCAATTAGCATAATAACCTTGAAAACGATGCAGCACTGAGGGTGTGGAGTTGAAGATGTAGGGGTGAATTTTGGGGAGTTCTGCAACGCCAACCAAGAAACACTGCACTAAAACCGTTCGTTCGTTTGTGCAGAGGAAGTTAGCTTCCTTTTGCGCGTTTAATGCGTGCGGTTGCGTGCTGGCTGGAGTCGGATGATCATGATGCCCCCGATGCCATCTACTGTTTTTTTTTCTTTTTTACATCGAATTGAGTACTCCAGTGTTTGGAGTGAGATCTCGATCGGATCTGCCATTAAAGACCAAAAAACGCAATTAATCTAATTTTGATGCTATTTTTAACGGTTTCAAAAACGATTGAGCATTGTTGAGTGGACTCTATCGAGCTGTTTCGTGTTGTGGAGTATGTTGTGCTGAAAGAGATTGACAGCCATTTTTAATACGATCGAAAGCCCATGTACAGTGGGTAACCTATTTTGGTAAAATTAATTGGAAATAGTTCGGAGTTGTAATGGATACAATGAATACAAAAGTTATTTCATCAGATTTTCCAAACAAAAATATCTCCACAGCTCTAGAGCTTTAGTTTGGCTCTAACAGTAGGTAATAAACTATTCCTCATTAACATTCCTATCGCAACCTATTCCCCCTATCACGCAGAAAGACTGCAAACAGCCCAAGAAATTATATCCCAAACGGTTGCAGCATCTCCGGTGGCACCTTCGTGTGCTGCAGTGTGTTATTACTTTTATCGATTACTACACAGCACCACAAACGGTCACATTCAGCGACACAAATCAGCACACTTCACACCCAATAACGGCTAAATTTCATTAGCCAAGTGCTCTACGGATTCTACGGTTGCATTCAATGCTCTTGCGCTTAGTCTTCGTCCAACAGTCTCGTTACTGTTACGAGATATTCGGCCATTCTTTCAACGTGAGCTTCTACCAGAATATCCCTCGAAGTCGTCTATTAAAGGGGATAGACACATCTGGAATGTCTTGGAAAACAATCTTCAGCACCAGTTGTGCTATAATTGAAGATACACACGTTTCTGACAATTGTTTACCATTTCAAGTCTCCTCATGGAGAATTCTTCAGGCAAAACGATATAAAAACAATATTGATTTGACTCCTGGAAGTCACTTGGTGGTTTTTGGAGAATGAATTTCGCTTCATTCTTTACCCATGAACATGTTGTCCATTGAGCAAAAGAAAACTTCGGTTAGGTTTTTTCTCCATTTTATGAAGAAAACTCAGAATGGGTCCTTTTAAGATAACATCAGAAAACGTGCATCGTCTGGGGTGAACAACAAAGGCAAACAGAACGCACGTCCAATTTCCACTTCCGTTGAAAAACAATCCGCTTCGAAAGGTTTTCCACCCTCGGGGTAGTGCCGGAGCAGCAGCCTCAACTTTGCCATGGATATGGGCCAATTATGGATGCCGAAAATATACACACCCACTCGAGGGAACGCCCGGCATCGTCTCCAGAGGTATGACGCCGGGGACGGAAATAAAACAGACTCGTTGGGAGGATCTTGTTCTTGGTCCTCGTCCAACTAACCATCCGAATCAAGCGGATAAATACTGTGCGTATCGGGCAGGTAGGCTGATATACGCTCCAGATCCAGGTGACGGCTGCATGTCTGCAGGACATCGCACCATAATGCTGTAGTACCGACAGATATTAAATCGGTTACTTCTAACGCATTAGCACGTGCAAAATGGTTTTCCCGTGCAGAGGCGCAATTTCCCCAACGGAACTGTTTATAAGCAGGATGCGCGAAACGCCTCCAGCAGCAGGGCATCAGATTTTGCCGGTGACGGTGCAAGCCGCAAGGAATCATTTCACGTTTGGCTGCCACCAACGATAGCCAAAAGGGTACGACAGATTCCTCACCGCCGTGGTAGTAGGGCGCAAATTGGCTCGCTGACTTGCTGGGGAGTTGTTGACGCAAATGGGAATAATTCTGGCACGTCCAACCTCAACTCGCCCAGCAACTCCACGTGTCGCGCGTAAAGGATTTGGACCAGTAGCTGAGTAGCACTATAATTCACCTTTTAGCACCGGTAAGAAGCGAAAACAAACCTACCTGTGTTCCTGGTTCCTGGTGCGCCATCTTTCCCAAAAAGTCTCCCCGTTATACGGATGGAAGGCGAATTAGATTTATGCGTTACGTTTTTCCCCGGCTCGGTATTCTTCTCATGATCCTGTCATCCTGGATCTCCTGCAGGAACGCGCCTCGGGATAACATAAAGGGCACTCGCGACGCTTTATTTATTGGCCGAACAGAGCGTGGAACAGAGCGGCGTTTTTGGCAACAACACCCAAAAAAGACACCCCTCCACCGCTCAATAAGCCAATTGCTTGCACGGCGTACCCACTTCACAGTGATATCTATCTTAATAAATCGTAAATGAAGGCAAACGGCACACCATGAATTTTGCTCTTGGCACACGGTGGTATCAATTGGGATATCGAAATAAATGCGTAGAGTGCGTACTTCAAGCATCATTAAATTTTATTCTACTCTTGCCTCTTTGGCCAACCGCTCTGCGTTAGCTGAACAAGCTAATAGACTAGCCAGCATAGAGAGCACGTTGAATAAATTTACAAAACTAATACAACGAACTTATGGAAAAGTAAGGCACAAATATTAAACTTTTACCATTTTTCACAAATATAATCATCAGCAGATCAGTACAATGTGATATAAATCGTAATAGACAAACAGAAGAAGAGTGATTTTGAGGATTCCTGCCTTGGTTCTATATTCTATTAAACCACAGATCCCACGATTAAATCTCATCTCAATCGGTCAAGACTCTCAAGCCGATTCTACGAGATAAAACAATCCTAAACAAATTATACAGTCCTTAACATAACTATAACAACACCTGTTTTTTTGAGAATAAAAGAAAAACTATGAGTGCTAGCTGAAAATAATTCTGGAGGAAGTTGTAGAGAACCGTAAAACACACACATTGGAAAAAAAATAGAATTTTACACACACTTTAACTTTTTTTTTCGGCACTTGCAAAATTCCTCCTTGTAACATAACTATAAGAACACCTAGGGAAAATATTGTTTTTCGGCTATGGCAATGGCTTTAAAAATCGTTTAAAAATACCAGGAACTTGAGACTACCTTTAATAATTTAAATTTATTTATCAATAATTTTATTAGCCGTGTTTGGCTACCTGACATGCATTTTTATCGGGCAAGAACCGATTTTTTTCATGTTTTGAATTTTGGTATTTTTGATAATGTATGTATTCATGCAATTTTTTGATGACTTGAAGCATTTTTAAAAACTATTAAAAAGAAGTGATATTATTGAAGATAGGACACCCACAAGTTGTACAATAAATTGATAAACACAGCGAAAAGTTGCTAAAAATCGAACATATTTTGCTTTGCAAGTGCTAAACTAAATTGCTAAAGTGTGTGTAAAATTCAATTTTTTTTCCAAAGAGTGTGTTTTACGGTTCTCTAGAACATACTCCAACATTATTTTCAGCTAGCACACATAGTTTTTCTTTAATACTCAAAAAACAGGAGTTCTTATATTTATGTTAAGGACTGTATCATCCATATGAAGTTTAATGCAAGATCTTTGAAGAATGATGTTGTTTACTGAGCACTTATCAAGTGTCTCATACAGAACAGCCAATTCCTAATTGAAATCGTGAGGGAACAGTGGCCAAATTCTGCCGGAAGTACAGTTGCCATGGGATATCCCCGTTGACAACCACATTTGCACCCAATCCTGGTACGTGTTAACACAACCGTGACGGTTCCAGGGTAGGACTTTTCATGCCTTTCGCTCCTGACTGCAGGAAGCGTCCCAAGCTGTAGCGTTTTTGCATTTTTGGCTCATTTTCGGTCACGGGCTTGAATTTGCTTTCAATCTTTGTATAACGCACTTCCATTACCCGTAGCCCGAGTTTGACAGTTGAAGAATTAATGGTACACGCAACGAGCTAATTAAAACTTTTTTTTGACAGTCAGATTCTATTATTTTTGCTTTCGTCGCTCCGGGGATACATCAACGCCGCGGGATATTGCGAAGGGGAAGCGAAAGATGATAAATTTGCTATTTTCCTCTTAAGAAAACAGAAAAAAAAACGACCACGCCAAGGGCTCGTTGGATCGAGTTTCAACTCCCGCTTCTCTTGGGAGTAGGATAAAGAGAAGAAAACACACAAAACCGGAGCAAGCCGTTAAGAATGAAACTAGAGCAAAACCAAGACACTCCAAAAAAGAAGGAACGCTCACAACAGTCACTGGCTGGCGGTCCGTGTCACACGCGACGTTTGTGTCTCCAATTTTAACGCCGACTTGTGCCGGGGCGCACAACACTACACCCCGGCAGACGTAACGAGTTCGCAATCGTAAGCGAACAAATGAAAGGGCAACGCCGAAAAACTCGATCCAATTCAATTTCTAATGCAATTTCGATTGCTTCGAAACTGAAGAAGCGCCCCCCAATAGTCGTCGCGAAGCACGTGGTGGTGGGGGTGGGTGGCGAAAGTTTCGTGTAATCACACAACCGAAAGGGCGGTTAGATTGGCGGCAAACTTCTGCCGGCACTTCTTCTTTTTTTTTGTTGCTTCACTCCCTTCAAAGGAAGATCTATCGATTACGTAAACATTGGCGTCGTGGAGAGAC
>AXCM01009215.1:0-11223 GCA_000473375.1 Anopheles culicifacies | reverse complement strand
AAAAGATGATGGTAATACTCTTTTAGAAAACTGGAAGGGAGACTTATTTAAATCGGCTCGGGAACTAAATGTAATACTTGTAACAAGAGTCGCGGTTTACCTTGTGGAAAATAACGCGTGCCACTATACGTTGCTTAAAATAGCAATAATGATTAGTTATCTCTTGTTCGCAATGTTTAAGCTTTTCAATTTATTTTAAACTAATTTAATTTAATTTATTAATAAATAGAGAGCAAATCTTCATCCATACTCTGATTTTCTATTTATAGATGATGATCTGATGCTTCTGTTTTCATTTAAGACTATTTACGGCCAACATAAATAATTGTTTTAAATAGTATTTATATTAAAATATAAAACATGTGAAAATAAACTACTACCAATGTGATGAACATCATAAAAAACTGTAATAAAATCTATAAAATCTCAAATTTTCAAGAGAACTACAATAAAACATAAAGATTCACTAAAAAAATATAATTAATATTTATATTAATATATTTATTAGTTATAAAAGATTGTTAACGGACAAAGATCATTCTAGACGAGAGTAGAAAGAAGAAAGGGAAATATTAAAACAAAATAATTAGAAACAATGGAAGAAGAAAAAAATCAAAAAGTATAACATCATTATCTAACCCTTCAGATTTTATCTTACTGCCATAATTAAATTCAAAAATCATAACTGCTTTAATACAGGACACAACCAAAATACGACTCTTCATCGTTCATAACCATTTTCAAATATAAAGCATTGTTATCTTAAAGCAAACATTAGTTATACTATCGAGCTTGTGCTCATCGTGTCCAGTCTCATTTTGTTAGTTTCTGACCATCGCCTGTAGTGTCTATCTGTATCCAAATGTATGCAGCATTCCCCTTTTTCTGCGGATGTTGTTTCGTAAGCTAGTCATATTCCATTAATTCCATACTGTTAGCTGTAAAACTTTTCTCACATCTCCCCTCACACCCTTGGGCCGCCCAACCAGCAGTCGAACAGAAAATGTGCGAACATTAAAAGCGAACGCCGTACGGGCAGCCTTTCAACGCCTAATTTACAAACGATTTCAACTGCGAGGCCATAACTCACCCTAAATAGCCTAGAAAGTAGAGCGTAATTTATCACCGCACTGCAAATGATGTTACCGATCGGAACGGGCCGGTTGGTCGGATGGGAGAAAGATACAGCTCTACTCAGCGTGCCAACCTCAAGAGGCCACCCGGAAAGCACTGCTACTTGCTATCGAACATAAGCATGCCCATCCAAATGTACGCTCCGCTTCGAAACAGCATTCGAAATGCCAGCAAAATCGTGTAATGGAACGCCACCAAAACCGCCAACGAGCGAAACGAACTGCCTAAAAGTGTTACACTGGCCCGGAGGTTTGCCGAAGCATTTATTACCTGGTTGCTATTAATTTAAAACACCCCAATTTGAGCCTCGCATGCAATCCATCTGTCAGGGTTTTGCCTTTGGGCGCCGTTTTGCTGTCTATAGTAGAAATCAATCGTTTCGCTTATTATCTCTCACCCTACCGGCTTCCACCGTTCGAATGAAAGTCTTCATCGCAAAACACCGGAAGGAGCACATCTACTTGTATTCATTTATCGGCACCAGGGAAGCTCAAACATTGAACAGGAAATATAGAAACAGAGATGCCAGATTCATCAACAAGATCACTATTAATGGGATGAACCCAAAAGAGGAAGTTGAGTTTCAATGTATTTATATTCAGGATTAAATTGCCCTTCTTGAGTCACCAAGAACGAATGAGAAATCCGCATTCATTTGGATAAATGAGGATGGCATTCTGCAGGAATATGATAAAATGCTTGATTTGTCATCACGATTTATGATTTTTTATAAATAATGCCTGCTAAAAGATGTTTTATTGCTAGTAATTCATTACTTCTTAAAATATATTTGAATTTTTATTAATAATGTTTAAATAATTTTAGGTAAAAAAAGCCTTTCAAAGCATAAGCTTAATTATAAGAACTCATTGTTTTGTAGATTGCTTTTCATTAAATTAATTAAATAATTTTAACACCAACTTCTTAAATACCGCTTACGAAATAAAGACAAAACATCGTAGAAAGTAAACTTATCAATGATCAACCAACTAAGTGCGAATGAGTCAAAAGTTATTCGATTTTATCACAGATCCGAATCTCCCAGAACAGTGGATGAAGCGTGAACACGTAAATTATCGTTTTGATTGTGTTTTACGTTACACGATACAACATATCACCCTCCTGCCTCGTGTGTGTGTGTGTCTTCCCATCCTTAGTTAGTTTTCCATTACATCCAAGACCATCGGTCCCATGATAACAACTACAACCGAACGGTAAGCATTATCTTTCTGCTTTGCTCGATGTTTACTATTGTTAGCGAACGATTACAGGGTCGGTTCGAACCCGACATCGTTCGAACAGCGACATTTCCAATTCCTTCAACGACAGCTCGCTTCCGCTGCAGCAGGCGATAAACCGTACGGATGGAATAAACCAAACGGAAGCACACCACATCACTATATTATTAGCGACCACGTATAGTGATAAAAATAAACTTCCAACCCCGTTCCAACGCCCTTCCGCATTATGAGCTCCAGCGATAAGGAAACCATTTTACTAGCGCGATTGTTTCTCTTCACTCGATGCCATTCTAGTTTGGTGTCTTTTTTTGTTGTTTTGCTCCCCACCCATCACAATGGATGCTTCCCCTGTTTGCCACCGACTGGTGACAGATAGATTGCTTCATTATTTCCTATTTCCGGCCAAAATAATTGAAATTTCTGCCATTCTTGCTAAAACCGACCGATGAAGCAATATACACTACATCGTAGCAAATCACACGACCATCTTCCATCTGAGCGCCCGAGTTTTTCCCTCTCTCTCTCTCTCTCTCTCTCTCTCTCTCTCTCTCTCTCTCTCTCTCTCGCTTGCTCATTTGTCTTTTTTATGGCGCACGATGATATCAAACGATAAAGAACTTCAAGTGATATCATTTAATTCCATCGTTTCGACCCCACAAGAAAAAAGTTCGTCCATTTCTAGTGGCTTCAAAGGAAATTCCGCTCCTCCCGTAAAGCGGAAAATGCATCGGCATGTTTTGAGCTATCACAGGCAGTAGCACAGCCATTTCTTTGTGTGTTTCTCCCCGAAACGCTTTCTCCCGCTTCTCATTATGCCGATGCAACGAATAAATACATATTCTGCTTAACTTCAAAACCCCCACACTCCCCCACTCCTGTCCCGTGTTGTGGAAGGGAATTTTGCTCCACAAAGCGAAACTGCATCTCATAAAACGAAATGCGCCGCCATTATTCGCATCTCGTTTAACCTTCACCAAACCGGAACTTCCGCACTAATCGAGTGCGACCGGGCTTCATGCACGGGGATGGTTTCCTCCGGTGGCCAGTTTTCAGTCTCGATGCATCCTTTCTTGGCCACTGAACCGGTTTCCCAGAGGTGGTTCCTCTTTGCGAAGCTTCCCATTGCATCCGTGTCGTACCACCGTGCGGCACCATACGGCCTGCAACCCCACTGTGATGCGATATTTACGTTTATGTCTTCCTTTTCCTCTCGAAAAACCATCCACAACGAACAGCAGCAACAACAAAAAAAAGCATGTACACAAAAAAAAACCATACCCACAAGCTTCCCTGCCAATCGGGACCCACCCTGTAACCGGGAATATAAAACCGGGAAAAGTTGTTTCTTCAAACCACTTTGCAATTCATGATGCCGTACCGAAAGAAAAAAAATTGTATGCGAAATAAGTAAAACTAGAAGCAAACACAGCAACCGCAGCGCACTGAATGCATTTTCTTTTTGACCGCGACGCGACACCAGCCACCATGCGTCTCCATCGAGATCACCAAGTACCGGGCGTCTCCACCGGTCATTAGTTTTGATCGTCGACCGCAATTTTCGTTCTGACCATTCCGTTTGAGATGAACGGTACACCTTTTGGGAAAAGTTGTGATGCGGTTGTGCTTTGTCGAAATGGGATTCTGGCCGAATTTATTTCCCTTTCGAAGGGAGGTTTTTTCCCCTTTCCCGCCTTTGCGCTTCTTTTATTCAATCAGTAAATTTATTTCCCCGAACAAGGAAAAGACGCTTGCTGGCTTGTGTGCTTACTATTTTAATCAAAATAAAATGAACCAACTCTAACACTTTTGTGCGCTAGAAAATGAGGCATGCTCTCCACTCCTTTGCTCGATGTTTACAAACCGGGTCATTAAGTGATGCTTCCTTATCATAACCCAAAACAAAAACATGATGAGTGAGCAAAAACATACCGAAAAAATGTTTAATGAATGCAGGTACCGGGCCCATAACTGCTTACCTTAATATGTTGTGAACGGTTGAGCTAAAGCTCTCGTCAAATGAAGAATATGCTTCATGTACGTGCAGAGAAACATGACGCTCGTTGAGATTAGTAAGCAAATTTTGGTTTTTCGTTACTTCTTTCGGGTACATGATTGGTGTTTCCTGTACTGTCAGGCAACACACTGAGTACGATGTGGGCGAGCCTTTTCAGCACCTTTTTAAAAGTGAAGTTTACTTAGGGCAACGTGCTTCCCATATCATCATGTAATCATGCGTAATTTGGCTAACAAGGGTTTGCAGTCGAGCTGTGCGTAATTTTTCGTAGCGAGATGTTGTTGTTTCTTGTCAGCAAAAGTACATCACTTTGCAGGAATTAAATTAACAGGTTCTAAAACAGGATTTCAACATGTGATAAATTCTATAAGAATTATTATCTTTAAGCTTCCTTTAGACATGTGTTATATTGTCGATCTCTTTCAATTATAATTAAAGCAATTAATGAAAGGCATAGGTTTGCACCCTTAGGAGTTCATTTTTAACCAATTTACTGGTTTTTCCATTTCTTCATAAAAGCATTTCGTCTGCTTCACAATACACACTGCCCATTTAAAATATAGATGCATCTAACACAACTATATCAGGCTGTAACGCACTCATCAGCACTTCTGAGCGGTTAGCCCAGCTCTCGTGCGCCAGCTTTACTAATTTCAATGCACATAACACCCCACTACCAAAGGGAATTCTGAGCCGACTGTGCAAAATGGAGGAACCGGCATTATTGCACGCCTGCCTGCACGTTTCTAATAATTGAAGTTTAATTCCTTGAGTAAATTTATTATGCCAACATTGCCCGGTTTGGTTAGTGTAATCAGAAGAGTGCATTCACGCATCCTCCTACACCCTAACGCCTCCCCCCCCCTCCCTCTCTCCCTCAATGTGCAGTGGTCATTTCGCTAGCGTTACACCCCGATCGGTACCAGTCGATCGGTAAGCATGCGCTACATTGTTTTCGTAATGAATTTATAGCCGGTACGTATTTAATCCAGCACGAGCGGCGTACGGGTACTGAAGCAACGATTCGATTAGAGTGCACTTTCCAAGGGGAATTTATCTGCCAGCGTACCAGGCTACCTTCAGCCGATATGTTTTCTGCTTGCCCGGGACCCGCACGATAAAGGCCAACGTAATTGAAGGTCCCCAGTGTGTGTTTGTTCCAAGTTCGAGTTCGGTACATCCGGTGGGAAAGGTTTTATAAAATTTGCCCATTTTCCACTCGGTGCTGGGTGGGTGGCGGGGGCATTGTGTGGTCAATTCATATTTACCGCCAGACATTGTAATTTAGTTGACTTTCGGTTTTGAAGTGCCATAAACGTACCCGGGCGTACCTGTTTTTGACAATACGAACCATTAGGATTGTAAATTGCGATTGTTTTATCTCTCAGTCTCTCGGTCGAATGTTTTGATACGAGTCGTTTTATGCGTCGAATGAAAAGTGGCATATTTATTATAGTACTAAGCTTCAACCAAACGTTGGAAAATTCCATTTCAAAAATTGATAAAAAAAATACACAGAAAATTGTGATGGTCAGATTCTATTCAACTGGCTCATAAGACCTGTTTTGCTTTAATGTGTTTATGATGTGTTATCTACCTCAACTGTTCACTCTATAGCTCGCCCCAATGTTTTCTTTTTTAAGTTTTTTAGCTAAACTTTGGGTTTTCTAGTAAAAAATTTTGGCTGGAAAGCTGCTTCTTTTAAATTTATATGGGGATATGAGTATGTATATTGGGATTGTTTATAGAAAAAAGATATTATTATGTACAGTTGATTGGCTAGCTCTTGATAAGCGCACAGCTCTTTTTCTCTATATTACAAATACATTAAACAATATCCTTACTGATGACGATTTTGCCTAAAGCTTCTTCCAACATTAATATTACAGTTCGTTAAGTTCATGAGTTGCGAATTGCATACTAACAGGCGTCAACAACAGTAAAGCATTTCAGAAGAAGGATTCAGCATTCGTCAAAATGTTTTAAAGTATTTTCTGTGCTAGAAAAATCGGAACTGTGCACAAAATTTTGGAAAGAAAATATACTTTGTAATCATATAAATAATATTATCATAAAGAACCAAACAATCATCCTCTACGATATGTTTCTAGCTGACATGGCAACCTCCAAAATGCTAAAGCAAATGTAGCACACCCCTTTTTAAGTATTCTATACCTTTTGCATGATTGATGGATTCAAACAACAGGTAAGACTTCCCCTCGACAAGCGCAACTAGGGCCAATCCCCTCACCGGGAAACACCACAAGTAGTCACAATCGTGCCCTTCCTTAAAAACCCACTAGCAAACGAATCCTTTCTTTCATTCTTCGAGCGCCGTAGTGCGTTTTCTGTGCTCATTATGGCGGGCAGAATTGTGCTCGTCGGTACCTGTTTACCCGGTAAGCCCCTTCCACATTCGAAGCACACGGCAAATATTAGCCACGTTGCACCATTTCCTTTTGTGTAACGGCGTCTCAGCCTGCTGCTAGGCATATTATCACCCTGCCGCAATGCATAATACGCGCGGTACCGAAAACTCCGGAAGCTGCCATGGCCCCGAAACCGGAACCAGCCCCCTCTTTCGCAAGGTTCATACCTTTCCAAACCGTACCACACGGAAACGATGGTTCCTTGAGTAAATATCTGGTATTTGCATTAAATCAACACTCCTTCCACCGCGGTAGACGTGCTCGTACGGTTCGTACACGGTGGTACCTTTTAGTTGGCATTATGCGGACGGAAGGATTTATCCGCAACATCCTTTACGTGGCGCGTACGAGCGTCTTCAGCAACACCGCGAAAGCCTTCCACTCTTCACCCGAACCACTGCAGGCTGACGAACCCGGGAAGCAAAACTTTCGGTACGCAACTTCAACGGTCGAGCAGGACGCAAGTCAGGCGATAAACATATTTATGAGGTTTTTACGTCAACTGTACATGATATATGCTGCCGGAATGTAAATTAGCGCTGAACGGTTTTCGGGATACTATTTCGCACCACTAACCCCAGCGCCTTGCCAGGGCTGGTTACGCGATAAACGCTCCAAAGCGCTCGAAAGGTGTAAAATGAAGCAATATTCCACTTTTCTGCAGCGCACCGGAAGTGAACGTCAGTGATTGGGGCAACTGTTTAACGCCAACCGTTGCAAATCTGACAAATGGATTTACATTGCTGCAGCAATCAATTGTTGCACGGTACGCGAGTATTGGTGATGAAAATGTAAATAAGGCAAAGGTAAATAACGAAGATAAATAGCGCCTTCGATAAATAGAATATATGGTAATGTGTTAGATGAAATATATGAGCTATCTCAAACGAAATACAAATTCAATTCAAAAAGAGTATTATTACTTTAGCGTAAGTAGTAGGAGCTGTATGACTCAACTCACATCTTTTGCATTCATTCTCCCAATTTGCTGTTATGATGTTACAGGTTTGCCTATTAATGAACCACTGTTCCATTCGATCTCTCCTTTAATTTTACAATTTAAAGGAATATACTGCGCACATATAATATGTGCGCTTGATTACACTTGTTTTAAATTTACATTTACAACAATTTTACCTGTTTTTGAGCTTTCTAGCACAATATTTAGAAAAAACAACATTCCCTTTTTAAAAAAAAAACCATCGAGAATTTTACACAATCCAAAAACATTCTACAGGAATTCTTTCCCATTTGCAAAGCAAAAGAATGGCTTTTAATTTTCCGTAGCTGAAACTTTACCATTTGCACATTCCAGCGCTCAAATCTCGACAATCATCATCGATGCAAGAGTTCATATTTTCGTCCGTAAATTGTTCCACAAATTCCTCGCGCTTCAGCTTTACCTTTCCGCACACACACCAAAGCGGGTATATTCGACACAAAGCACAACGAAACCGTGCCAAACATTAAATTCCTAAAATCAGGCCATCAGTTTTGCGTCACAATTCCACCACGCTCGGACTAGGCCATGCCGTGCAGGATCGAGCGGGTGGGAGCGAAAGAAAAAGGAAAAAGAAATAACAGGTGGGTGGAGAAAAACAATTCCACCTTCTCGTGCTGTGCCGTACGCGAGGACCGTACGCCGTTCGGCCAAAGTGAATTATGCTGATTGCATTTGTTTAGTACCTCTTTTTTATGGGTGGGAAGCGCAACGGATAGACGGACCGAAACGGGCAAGAAAAACTTCGTCAATGGGCAACTTCTCATCCGTCTGCAAACGGGCCAAACGAAACGACCGACATTCGCAGCTGAGTGAAAACTGTTTTTCCAGATTTCCCCACGGAAATGAACAACATGCCGGTATTTCACACACACACAGCAAAAAAAGAAATCCTTCCCGAACCAGAGAAAACGTAAGCGAGAATCGTAAATTTCATTAACAACATCATTTTCACACCCCCTTTTTGGTGGGGATAGCCACCTGCCCCCCACCCCTGCTCTCTTGTCCTCTCGATTGCGGTACGGAAAAGGTACGCTAGCACCGTGTTAATTCGCTGCCCGATGACCGAATCGAATGCTTGACAAATTTCTCACCACTAAACGACGCCACCATCAAAAGCCAGCGCCCGGCCGGGAGATTTAACGGCTTTAATGATACTGACTTAATGGCTAATTAATACGAAATTTTACACTCTTAAACACCGCCTATCGGTTGTTCTTGGGCACACTGTGGAGCCCTGTCCTGTTCGAAGGATGATACGAACGCATCCCACACCAAAATGGAAGGGAATGAAATTGAGCCTCGCTCAAGTGGCAATTAAAAGCCCCCCAAAATCGTACAGTATCGGTTTTTTTCGGAGAAGAAGGTGGTGGGCCAAATTTATGGTAAGACGATTGTGCTAAAGGATCTCAACGTGAAATGAGTTTCCTCGGGAGGGAGAATAAAAAAAACGTTTTGATTCCTTTATTTGTAACGTTAGAAAATTACTTAGTAATGGGGCTGTTTTATGACGTTCGACTGAAGAGCCTCACAACAATAAAGTTATATTAAAAATGGTCCTTAAGAAGGATAGATTTATGGAAATTATGATAATACTTTGATTTATGAGATTGATTTATCGGTGGATTATTAGAATTATTATTCAGAAAAGTAGTAAAAATTATTTACGAACACTAATTTATTTATTGAACTATAGGCGCTTTTCAAAAGACACTTAAAATGGTTTAATAAAAGCTATTTCAAATTAAGTCAGATTTATTTGTTTTAAAAGTAATATAATTTAAAATTGCAATGGAAAAGCAATTCAAAAAAAGCTTTGATCGACAAACTCCTTCCCCGGGATGCAATATCATAATCAATTCAATTAAAACTCCATTCACTTGCTCAGCACATTAGACAACAAACCGAAAATGATTACTCCACATGATCGATGCCTGCAACCGTTACATCGCAAATAGAATTTGTAGAAAGTATTCTCACGCTTGCTGTAAACGTCAATTTAACTTTGGCCTTCCTCGACAAAGGGCCAGCCGCTAATGGTGCCCCGACTGAATGAAACTGCCACTGACAAAATGGTCCAACTAACCATTGTCCAATGAGAATCGACCACTGCCCGGAAACGAACCATAACTTTCAACCGACTGTGTCAGCAGCCTCGAAAAACCACTCATCAGTGCGGAAGAACTCTCCTCGGCACTTCACCATACTCCATGTCATTACCAACCTCCCTCGAAGCACTCGAACCACTCGATCAATATTCAAATCGAATGGCATGCATGTAGCTTCATGTCAAAGCGTTTTTTTGTTATTTTTTTGGCTTACTTACTTACTTCAACCCAAAAAAAACCATATCCCTACCTGCTGCTACCGTAGCTCGATCCGGGAACGGATGTGGCTAGAGATCGATTTATACTACATCCGGTCAAATCGGGGCAGCGAGCGCTAAACTCTCACCGAAACCACGCCGAAACGTGAACTGTCCAAACTGTCCAACCGGTAAGCCAACGGGCATTAGCGTTGAAGTGGTGGTAAGTTTTTCTTTTTTTTTCCCCCCAGCTATTCGGGCAAGCGTTTCAGACACTTTGTGTTGGACACGTGTAGCCGGATGGACCAATTGCTGTTTGTCGCAAACGGTCACCACCACCACCACCAGACAAACTGGTAATCCGCTTTGATACGCACATACGGACAGCTATTCATGGCACGTTGGCTGAAAGTTGCCAGCGCGACATTGTTGTACACATTCGCCTTGTACGGTGCGAATTAGTATTCATATCGTATTATGACAAATTAATCTCCCACCACACACGTACTGTCTAGTGGCATATGGTATCCGGAACGGAATCGATATCTCGATACTATCCGGTTTCGCTTGATCGTCTAAAGCGTGATGAAACAATTTATTCCTGTTTGGAGTGAAGGAAAGAAATTGCTTAGTTGCTATATTACATATTTTATTTTGATATTTTGGAAGAAAACAATTTGAAAAAATTAAAAACGCCCGACTTGAAAGAAACCTTTTCTTTGCATACTGTACAGGCGTACATTATGTCCATTATAGCAAATCGCTATCTATAGCATTAGAGTAATATATTTAAAAAAAAAAGTCAGTCAAAATTGTAAAAATTATGAACCTAACCGCCCGATTTAGTCACTGACTAGATTAAAATTCTCTTGAAACCTCTCTCAGCAATGGTGCAGAGAGTGATGAACCTTCAGCTCCATTTATACCCCTGCAAGGTATGCAATCACTATTCCACAATGTAGTAGGCGCTTTCTAACGCTTAATCCTTCTTGTGAACGATAAACTAAACAGAACTGTAAATCGCAAACAAAATATGTCAAATCATTGCATAATTCATTATTATTAGGAACATAAATGAAAATTCTTGCAACTTTACATCT